>VWPU01017874.1:0-38765 GCA_013398955.1 Callaeas wilsoni | reverse complement strand
TACCGCGGGGTGCGGGGCCGGGCTGGGCTGCGGCCGGGGCTCCCCTCCGGCTGCCCGGGCTGGCGCTCGATGCCAGGAGCTGAGGCTCCCCTCCGGGAGGTGCCGGGCCGGGCTGGAGCCGGGGTTCCCCGCCGGCTGTCGGGGGCCGTGCCGGGCGCTGCGCGTCCCGGGCGGGGGGTGTGTGATGCGCACCGGGGGGAGCGAGCTGGGAGAGAAGCATCGTTTCAGCTGCGATGTAACTTGTATTTAGGAGCGCAGTTATCGGGAGTGTGGTGGCTAACAGTGAATTATCTGTTCCGCAAGAGGCCACGGGGGCTGCCCGGCCGGGGGCAGCGGGATCCCCCCCACCGGGCATCCTCTGTGCCGGCAGTGCCTGCGGTGTTTGCGCTTCCCAGAACGCCTGTAGCGAGCCCCTCGGGCTGGGCAGGCTCCGGGAGAGTGGCTGTGTGAGTGGCAGTCCGGAACACTCCAAGTATTGGTCCTGGAGTGAAATCGATCTCTGCACTGGGGTGTGTGCGCGAAATTCATTTACTGCCCCGTTACTCCAGTGATGAGGGTGTTGATAGCAAAGAGTCAAGCTTGCTCTTTAAATATCACTCTTTTTTTTTTTCTTCTTTTCCTTTTAAAAAGGGTTTATAATTTCAGCTACCGATTTTATAGCTCCTGAAATACTTTCATTTCCCACCACTGGCACTTTCACCTTTTTGAGTGGGAGAGTTGATTTACTTTCTTTAAAACAGAGCTCTAACAATACCCACTCCTTTCAGCGAGGCACGTGTCATCTCCTGACCCCAGCAACTTCACTTTGACAAAAGAAAAGCTGGAAATAATCACTTAAGAGATGCGACTTTGCCTGTTTCAACAAGTTGCTTTGTTCTCTGCTCAAGTAATTTCCTCCAAGGCGCGTGGTCATTGTCGTTAGCAGAGGATGTGGTGATACGTGCGATGTTAAACCTGCAGTCACCGGGGATTAATGCACGGGCATGACATCACCGACAGCCAATGAGGGGATGGGTTTGGACACGTACTGACCCAAACTGTCTTCCAAACTGGTGATCCTGCCGTGCTCCTGAGGAACAGCGCCAGTTTGTGCAAACGGCGTGGTTTCCCAGCACGGTGTCACTGCGTTTCTCAGCCTTGCGTCCTCCTCTGAGATAGTCACACTTCATTCAGCAGCCACGCGTGTGTGGTTAGCCTGGCTGGTTAAAGGTTTCACTTCTTGGGATGAGATTATTGAGAAGGGGCGTATCAGTGCCCTGGCACAGAGAGCGCTGGTGTGACTGGGCTGGTTGCTGGCAGAGTGTAAACAGCCAAAGAGTTCCCAGCCCCTGTGGCAGAACTGCCTGAGCAGCGTGCTCGAGCGCACAGTGCTTTCACCTGCAGTAAATTGCTTTCCTTTGCCTGATTGCTCGGAGAAGAGCCGCTCCCGCGGAGGTGGGCACACACTCCGTGCCAGGGCAGTGAGGAGGGACGCCGTGCAGCCAGGTGGATGCTGCCCTGGCAGGAAAGCGCCTTGGCCCGCTGTGCCAGGGGCTCCTGCTGTGCTCCCACCCTCACCTTGGTGCCTCCGGGCTGCCAAGGTCCAGCAGGTCTGAAGCCCTTGGCCTCAGCTCCTGCCGCTTTGCCCTAGGGTTACTCAGAAACTCACGGTGGCTTTTGGAGAATCACAACAGATGTTTCCTGGCACGTTCTAGCTCCCGAAATGTGCATTTCGGAGTTCAGACTGCCTCTTCTCAATAATGTTTCCTTAACCTTCATCATTTGCTGCTGACTCATCCAATTCCCCTGCAGGTCAGGCAGGGGCTTCCCCACAGGCTGTGCAAGACCCTTTTTGTCACTATCACAAATATTTGCACTCAAATCACTTATATTTCTGTTTGCTAGAATTCTCAGTGCTAAAACATAATTTTTTGGGTCCAGACTTCATCGCTGAAGTCTTTTAATATTTTCGGTTGTGATTTGTATGTAGGTACACACACAGAGTCCCTTATCAGTGCCATGGCATCGATAGCCCTTCGCATGGAGGGGCCCACAGAGAATATTAGCAATATGACTGACATGCCTCAGAGCTGTGTGGAAGATCCTTATGCCTTCATTGCCAATAAGACGTGACAGGATACATCTAATGAATTACCTTTAAATTAGAAAGCAGTAAACAAGCCATTATTGGATTAGAGGAATATTAAAATTAGAGGAACGTTACCGACTTTTGATATCCTGTGGCACATTTTTACCAGCTAGGAAATGACACGGGGAGCTGCAGAGAGAGAGAGAGAGGGTCTCTAGAGAACTGTAATGATTTTCATCTGTGTGAAATAGATTTTTTTTTAAATGCTATTACTTAGTGTCTTATGTTTAGATGATGCTGTAGCAGATTTCTTCTTCTTTTTTTTCCTTTCTAGTTTCATATTGATGTTTGATATATTTGTCTGAGTGACTTCAGGAAGGTACAGGTTCAATGTACTCTGATAGCTAAAAGCTCCCAATTATTGAAGAAAAACACAGGCAAAAAGAAACAAGAGTCTTGGTGATAGATTTTAGTTCAATACTGAAGAGCTTTCTGCCTTTCCAGGGTGCAGAGATTGTCTGAGTTCATGCCACTTATTCCGTGGCCCTTTTCCTCAGCTGTTTAGAAGAGTGCTCCAGCTCTGGTGATTGTAGGATATTATTTAAATTGCATAAAAAAATTCACATTGACTTCCCTGAGTTTATATAAATTCCTAAGAATCCACCAGTTCTCCTGGTCATACAGCTCAGGTGCAGGTGTTACCTGGTGTTGCGTTCTGGATGTGATTGCTCTGGATTGGATCTGAATTGGCAAGTGGTTGGTGGTACTTGAGAGCAGCCCCTGATCTCCCCATGCCAATCTTTTATTTATTGAAGGCCAACACCTGCTGTCCTCTCTCAGGCAAAGCTTCCCAATTAAGGACTGGGCTGAGAGTGAAAAGGGCAGAATTTGGCCAGTACTCCTCAAGTGTTAGAAAAAAATGTACATGGAGAAGTAAACAGTAAAATATTCGATGAAAAGCAATTAATTCTCAGGCTTGTGTAAAATAACATTTCTTATGACATCTTGAAATTATTTGGGTTTTGTAATGCTACCTGCCTCTGTTGGCCATTGTAAAAATAAGGTCTTAATCTAGAACTAAACTTGAATTTGTGAGTGCAAAAAATTGTTTTGTTTGGACTACCAGGATTTTATAAGTCTCTAAAACCAATCCTTTACTCTTTTAAACTCGCTATCAATATGAATATGGAGCAGCAAGATACCTTTGAGTCCTAAGCTTCATTCCAGTCTCTGGAGGAAAATCTTGAGCATAATGTTTTGTCCTGGATTTTGGAAGTGCACTCAGAATAAAGATCTCTCCTATATAAATACTTTTCATCCAAGGTATTGGCTTTTCCTTGTCTCTCTCTCAGAGTTTATGGCCCTGGGACTCCTTTTCTCAAGGTCTGGTAGAACTGCTTCAGCGTCTCTTTTCCCCTTTGAAAATGTGATAAGCATCACGCAGGCGGCTGCTTTGAAGCCGGTGCCAGCCCTGCAGATCAGGAGATCACAGCCCACTTTCACCTGGGGTCAGGCAGCTCGAGCTGAGCTGCTCTCAGTGCCACAGCATCCTGACTACTTGCAAGGACGGGCATTTCTATCGGACTGTGGCACCGAAGCCTCTTTGCTATTCCGAAAAGGCTTGTAAGGAGGAACAAAGGACTGCGGATTTCGCCCATTTTGCTCTATTTTATATTTTCCGGCAGTTATTTTGGAGAGGCTGTGAGCTGAAAGGCTGATTTTCTCAGACTTGGTACAACTATGCCAGAGTAAAGCTCAAATGAAGGAAAGTAGTACCGGGTATCTCCGTGACTCCAAAGGTGACCCATTGTTTTTATTCCCCTTTCTGCTGTGTTTCAATTTCAGTTACACTTTACAGGGAACGTCTGTGGAATGAAAACTCTGGTGGGGTCAGGTCTTTCTCCTAGAAGGATATTTCCCTCTGCACAGCATCAGTACAAGTTTTCTCCCTCCTTCCACAGCAGCTGTGTTACACGTGCTGTGAGGTATAACAGGGATAAATATATTAAGGGGCAGCAATCCCACCCTTGGTGTTATAGGATGGTAAAAGACAGTTAAAGAACTTATTCCCCAACCCTCAGTGCAGAGCTCTTGACCCTTTCTGTTCTCCAGCCTCTTGCCAAGCATGACTCTGTCATGTGCTACATCCCTTTGAGCTGGAGAACATGGAATCAGCTTGAACTTTCTGCTTCTGGAAGCAACAAGCCTTTTCCTTAAAGAGAAGAGAGCAGAACTCAGGCACTTCAGCTCTTAAAGCATTTGTAGGCTTTTTTTCTGAGCCTGCAAGACGCTGCTAACTGCTAAACCAGAATCATTTGAGTAATGCCTAGACATGGATAAACCAATTAAGAGGTGTTTTTTCAGCTTTTTAAAACAAATTGCAAATTTCAGGTTCGTATTTGCATAATTCAGGTTATTAATTCATGTGTTTGCATTTTGTAAACTGTGTGCCAAATTCCCATTTGGCGCGAGTTTCAGAGTGTTGATCTCAGTGTAAAGGGGAAAAGGTGGAAATTGAATTATTGTAGAAAGAACTAACTGGTTAGTGATTTTTCTTTTCAACAAAATTAAATGAGCTTTTTTTTTTCTGAGTCAATTCAGTGTCACCTTAAGTATTCAGTGAGAAATCCAGAAATTCTTAATTGATAGGGTACCCAGTCTCTCCTTTGTGCATCTCTGGGATTTATATATATATCACAAGTTAATAAAGCTTCCAGCATCCATTCTGAGCATGTGTAATTAAGGGATGGCTGTACCTCGATGTCATTTGCTGTGCTGTGTGGATTCCAGCGGTGAGGACGATGGTGTTTTATGTCGTTGGACACAAGCAGGAACATCCCTGCGTGAGTGAATCTGTTTGAAGGACCAGGCTGGGGCTGCTTTAGCCTGGAGAGCAGTTACCCTCGGATTTTCTTGCTGCTTCCATTATTCACCGAGAGTTATGTGTGTTTATGATAGTCTGATCAGCAAACACAAGTGTGTTGCAGATGCAGATATATTGGGAAGTACAGCGGTTTACATTAATGGGAAGGATTTGTCTTGTTGCAGTTTTGAATTTATGATGCCAAGCTGTGATATTTCCCTGTTTCAAAAATGTTATATTGCAGCAGGCTGATATCAGGGTGATAAAATAAATGTTTCTTTTTTAATTCAAGCCACTGTAAGATGCTAATAATGTTGGAGACAGGAAGAGAAATGCCATGTTTCAGAATTTAATACAATGCATCCATGTTACAATTTCCTGGCTAAATTAACTTAGCTTGGACTCCTAAATGAAACTTCTTGTTATTTTTAAACTATTAAACAGGTGTGGTTGAATTCTTTCATGGAAGTACGGTTCTATGGCACAAGTAGGGGAGTTAATGTGCCCTGCTTAAATTAGTCTTTGGGACTCTGCTTCTTGTAATTTACAAGGGCTTGTAGTGACAGGAAAAGGGTGAATGGCTTTAAACTGAAAGAGAACAGGTTTAGTTAAAATATTGAGAAGAAATTCTTCACAGTGAGGGTGGTGAGACCCTGGCACTGTTGCCCAGAGAAGCTGTGGCTGCCCCTGGATCCCTGGAAGTGTCCAAGGCCAGGTTGGAAGGGGCACGAAGCAAGCTGGGCTAGTGGAAGGTGTCCCTGCCCAGGGCAGGGGGTGGAACAGGATGGTGTTTAAGGTCCCTTCCAACCTAAGCCTTTCTACGATTGTGTTGCACCATTAAAAATATACTGTCTTGTTCAACCCATTCCATTCTATGATTCTAGGATAATTATGAAAAAAAAAATAGAGAAGCTGTGGTTACTGGTGATGGTCTCTTTACTGGATATTCAGGAAGCCCATGGTCATTGCTGGCTTCCTTCCAATTTCCTGGCAAATGCTCAGCAGACAGGGTTACTAGGGAGGAAGCAGGGCTCATCTCTTCCTCTTTGCTGTTATCTCCTCCTCTGGCCAATGCCAGGGTCTGTGGCAATGCCAGGGCTGTAGTCAGGATACCCATTTGCTTTATTCCTAGAAAAAGTGAGAGACTGTGAAGGAAATCTTCATAATCTTAATGACAGAAGGTGTTGTGGCTGCCCGGCTCTGGGGCATTGCTTCCTGCCTGAGGAAAACTGGGATGCAACAGGAATTGGCCCAGCTTGGGTCCAGGCAGGTGTAAAAGCCTGATCCTGGCTGTCTGGTGGGCTCGTGTGGATTGTTTGTGCTGAGCACTGCCGGTTTAATGGCTCTGAAGCACCGTGGTTAGGAGTCAAGTGCAACGAAAATTTCCCCAAACACAGATGTACAGCAGTGAGTAGAGCTGCACATAAAACAGGCCATTGAATCTCAAAAAGGAATAGTTATTTTGTGGAATATAGAGAGATTGTCATGTGTGTGTGTTCCCGTTACGTGACTCAGGTAAACAGCGCCTCTGAACCTCTGAGTTAATATCCATTATTTGGAAGCACATCACAGAGTAATTGAAATTAGGTTATTTAACTGCAAAGTACTGCTGGAGTAAGAGTTTAACTGTGCAAATACCTGCCAGTTGTGTGGTGTATGGGCTTAGCTGGGGCTGAAGGAGGAAAAAGCAAAATAATTATTTTAGCACTAAACTATCCTCGTATTTTTGGTATGCTGCTGAAACGACTAATTCTGCTTTTGTTTAATAATAGATCTATTTCTGTTCAGGGACCACTGAAAGAACAAAATTATGTTAGATCAAATACCTTTTAAAAATCTGTGCTGATTGCCTTAAATTAAGAGACTAACAGGTAAAAAGGACTGTCCCTCCTTTTCTACACCAAATTATCTTGGAGACATGGATCTGAGGTGAAGTGGGACAACTTCTGGCACAATGAGTGTAACCTTCCACCTGAGAAATGACACTTGATTAAGTGATAGAAATTAATTGGTATGTTGTGCTTCTCCACACACTTAAGAGCATTTCCCTCCAGAATATTTCCTCCTTGCAATGTTTCTAATATATTTTAGTGATACATTTTTCAGTTTAACAATAGAAGAATAGTCACAGGAGCTGTAAACATTTAAGAATAATTACTGTTTATAACTCTGAAAAAGGGGAAGCCGCTTCAAATACAATTAGTGCAGCCACTTTAAATACAAATACCTTGCAAGTGTGCATCATTCACCTGTGAAATGCTCCAGGTGAGGTTTCCTCATTGGCTGCACCCCAGACTGAGATGGGTGATGGTTTTGGGTGGGTGAACAGGGAGCTGCTTCCTCCCAGAGCCTTTGCAGACAGCTCTAGGAATGAGAAGGAAAACAGATAATTCAAGCAAAACTCCTGGGTTTTGCATGTGTTAAACATCCTTTTTATTGAACACGTTCTTCAGCAATGGATAAACTATTACTGCTAAATCTTGCTTGGAAATGTAGTGGAGACAGTCAGCTCTTTGTAATTAGCATATTTGGAATACACGTAATTGTATTATAGCTAAAGATCTGATCTACCTTCTATGTTTTCCTCATGTAAGAGGAAAAATAAAGCTTGAATAAAGCCAAATTAGTCTTATTTTAAATGTTCTTTTTTTCCCCTATAGAAAAAACATCTTCTGTTACAGTTAATGAGCACTGCTGTCTTTTGTTTAAAGTCTTTGTTACAGAGGTTTAGAGCAAAAGGGCTTTAATAATAAAAAGGCCTTCTTCTCTAGAATGTCTGTCTGATAATAGCCTGTATAATTTAAGAATAATGCTATAAAATAATTGGTTTTCAAATGAATAATTTTGTATGACTAATTGGAGGGCAAGTGGAAAATCCGCATCCTCCAAATAAACGTATTGTGTCTCTTTAAATATCCAAACAATTTTCCCTCCTGTTTTTCCACCCTCAAGACAAAAATAATATCGAATCTCATTCAGGTTGTACTTAAATATGACCAAACTGATAATTACATTATTACAGAGAAGAGGAGGATAGCTGGAGGATATGTACAAGATGCATTAGTACTGCAAATAGAAGCTGATTTACTTATTGATAGTGGAGACACGTTTTAGTCACTTTATAGAATTAACAATTGATCAGCTTGTTAGGTTCTAGTTCTTCATAAGCACAGCATGTTTATTCATTATTGTCATTACATGGTGCAGGCAGCCGAGGTCATGATTAGCAAGGCAAAATCTAAAAAAATGTAAACTTCATTAAATATAACTTCTGCAATGGGCAGCTCCTGAGCAATGCACCAATTCTCACTTCTCTGACATAAATATAACTTATACCTGCCTGGCTAATTTGCATTTCATTAACATTTTTCAGAACCATCAGATCTATTTGTTTTGCCAAATGCCAGCGATTCAGGCTTGTAAAATTGTAGTAAGATGGGCAACATAAAAGCATTACTTTCAGATTGCCTTGGTCACTGTAAATATCCCCCAATCCGCAGCACTGCAACCGATAAACGAAACACGCTGCTGGAGGAGAATGGGAAGATGTTATTCCAATAAATATATCCATGATTGTTTCTTACTAAGGGTAAGTTATGTTTTCTAAATCAGCATTGACTTAGGCTTGAGCAAACCCGATAGCAAAAATTCCCACAGAGGCTTCTCCTGCTATATATGACTAATATATTAAAGAGGATAAATAGTCATTTTTAAAACTTATTACACAGTAGGGTTGAACACAAGAGGAAACCATTTTACAAATCTGAAACTTAAGGTCACCTTGAGAAGAAAAGGACACTCCAGATGACTAGAAAAAGTCTGTTTCCTCCAGAAACTCAGATTCAAAGTTTACTCTTTTCACGGTGTCTTTTATAAAGCTTTAGAATCCCAAGTGTAAAACCAGAGTCTGTTTTGATGTGCAAATATTTCAAAACTGTGTAGTGGATAGGCATTTAGACACTCACATCTAACCAGTGCTACAGACAAGCTTCCAGTCTCTTAGTAATAAATAAAATACAGAATAATAATTAATAAATAATAAAAACCAGAATATAAAGCTTTTTTGCTAGTGGTTTTTGTAATATAATCCAGAATTAGGGCTGAACTTTCTAAAGCATTTCATTAGACTGTTTTAATAATTTCCTACCTTTTCCTTTTTTTATTTCTAAGCATTTAAAAAAAATCATGATGTATATTTTAGTCATACTGAACACTATTAAGCTTTTGGTTTATAATTCAGACTTTTAGGAGTATGGAAATGTGCTCAAGAGCATTTTCTTAAGGCTTGCTAATAAAGTTAATGAATTTTTTTTTCTATTAGTCAGTCCTAGCCTAGATAATACTGCTCCCTTGTTTGAGCTGTAGCAAATCAGGACAACATTGATTTTCTTTAAGAGATGAATAATGAAAGATCTACATTCTTAAATATGTAGATAAAGATAAGTAACTTAATTAAAAAATTATCAGTGGAAGTTAGTAAGATGAATTAGCTGTTTTAATTTGTTGTATATGTCAATAAGCTGTACCATAACCCCGAGTTTTACACAAAATCCATTTACGATATCTTTTTCTTCAATTTTCAGCGTAATTTCATACTGTCTTTGGCTGCTAATTCTTTTGGAAATAGCTCATGTCTCGGGAATGTTAAATTCTTGGAGCTATCTGCCCTAACTTCAGCTGTGCGGGCGTTGTCTCTGCAGATGTTTAACGTCCAGAGCAGAGCAGCCTGATGAAAATAGTTCTGCCCTGATCAATAGTGATGTTTACAGGCTCTGTCCTCGCCGGTGAAGTCAGGTTACGGAGCCTGAATGTTTTTCCAGTGACTGGCAAATTCTGCTGTTTGATCACATGTACTATGAATATCCCAGCTGGCAAAATCCCAGGCTAAATTGCTTGCTATTTTTTGACTAGCTTTACAAATTATACATGATGAAAAAAGGGACGTCTCGGGGCCTCCGCCTTTCATCCGATGTTGCTTTTAATATCCAGGAGGCATCATCAGGGTACACGGGGTAGAGGAGGAGCTGTGAGGAGGAGCTGTGAGGAGGAGCAGCTCCATCAAGATGTGGTGGCTGATGCAATTAAGGGAGGAGACGAACAGCCTTCTGCTGGAAGGGCTCCTCTCTGTCGCCTCTGTCGCACGCGTGGGGGTTTTTTGGTCTCTCGTTAATGGAGCAGGCACCCACCCGAGTCCCACGGGGGGATTCTCTTTGGGAATCATGATGTGTATGGCATTGCACCTGCAATGAGACTTTCACAGTCCTCACGCTTCGGTTCTAAGGGACCCACGGGTCCTGCTGGTTTTCAGGCTTGAATCTCAAGTCTCGGTGAGCTGCGGATGCATCATTTGACAAGCACGGCTGAGCTTCTGCCTCAGGCCCTTGGGTCACTGCCTTCCCGTGGCAAACACATTGGCCAGTGGCTGCCTTGGAGTTCAGTCGTTCCTGTCTTTTTTAGACATCTCTCTTTGCTTTCTGGGGTAGGACAGAGATGCTTCACAAAGGTCTGCAGATTTCGCCCTCTCCCAGGTCAGGGCTGTCCTGTGTGAAGTGACTCAGGTGGGTGCTGAGAAAAGGGGCAGCTCGTAGGTGGGCCATACCTGTAATGGGAAGGGGCTGGGGAGGCTTTGTAAAACCTCTGGGTAAAGCATTGCTTGGCAGACAGGTCCTGATTTGAGCAGGATGTCTCTGTAGAGCTCCCACGGGATGGTTTGGCAATAAAGTGTGATTTGGGCAGGAAATTTCACTCTTTCTGCTCCACCCAGCAATGCCCTGCCAAACTGCAGCGTGTTGGGGATACTCTGGTGCTTCAGGCTTTGCTTTGTTTTACCTTGTTTTATTCATTTAATCTTACTTCAGCTCTTGATTAAACATTATATTTGTGTCTCCGAGATGAGTAACAAACACCGTGCCACGCTATGGATCTTGCTCTGTTAGGAGTAATGGGTGGGAGTCAGTGTTTCCTGTCCAGAACAAGACTGCCAGAATTAGAGATGTAAATAAGAGCCAAGGAAAATTAATTGTCTCTATTTTTATTATATGGTGCTCAGCAGATCTTTCTTAGAGATTTTTTTTAAAAAAAATCCTGTTCCTACTGCAAGTTCACTGAAATTTACCCACTCACAGCAGAGATTGTTCCTGGTCCTCTGTGCCAGGGGAGCAACCTCTGGATTTTCCCTTTCATTCATGGTTTTTGCTCAACACTGTTCAACACACAGGACTTGGCTGTGGTTCTGTGTTTTGGGACATGCACCTGAGGACATGAGGGGTCAGTGGTCTCTGGTAGGTGACAGCTCCAGGGGGTTCCAGATAACCCCCAGCTGTTTCCAGACTGTTGGAATGGAGCTTACGCTGGGTTTGAGCTCTGTATTCAGAGAGCTCTGCTGCCTTCTCCTGAGTGGAAAACAGGAAACTTCAGAAAGCAATGCTTTCCTGTTAGGGTGACCGTCATAGGAATATTCCATTATTAAATTAGGAATTTTTCATATTATTGAAGAGTAAATGCTAAGACCTTCAGGTTAAAAAGGCAATAGATTATTTATGCTATGCTGCTATTCTCAGGTGACAAATTGGATGGTGCTAATGCAAGCAGCGAAATAATTAAGAATTCTGGTGCAATTGAGAAGTCAAATTAGAAAGGATAAAATCATGGTTTAAGAAACCAACTGTCTTTGGCTGGAGAGCAAAAATAATTTAAAATGATAAACCATACCCTCCACTGGCCATTTATTCTGGTTTGTGCAGCAGTATCAGTGTTCCAAGTGGGTTCTTCTGTCTTTCTGACACACAGCTGCTACAAGACACTTCGTACTCACAAGTACCTCCTCAGAATCATACAGTCTGAATGAAGCTGATATATAAATACCCAAGCAGCTATTCTATTTGCCCAAAGCCTTCAGAAAAAGGACCAGGAAGGTAAAATAAGGGTGGTTGCACTCTCTGGAAAACGTCCTTTGGGTTTGGCTCACCAAACAATTTCCGTGAGCAGAGAAGTGAATTTTTGCCATTGTCTGTCAACTTTAAGGGAGGATAGAGGTGGACAGGACCTCATCCACCATTTAAAAATGATATATTAGACCAAACTGGCAGTACATAACTATGAGAAAATGTGGGGTTTGCCTAGTGTGAGGCACAGGTCTAAATTAAAAATCTGTATTTTCCATTTTGGATGTGGTGGTCCCCTCTGGTGAGTGAAGGTTTGGCTGCCTGCAGCCTCTCTTGCTAATCTTAGCCAAGGAGAGCTTCCAGTTGGTGAGGGGAAGATATAAATCCAGTAAGTAATTTTTTCCATATTTTTTTTATAATTAGTGTTGCTGTTTCTCATTTAATTAGTGACGAGCACTAAAGTAGAATACTTAAATTCTTGCTCTGGTCCTGAGATGCAGCACATTTTTAATGAAAGCAGTTTTTAACGTAAACCAGTCCTGTGACTGTCTTTGCTGTCTTGCCTCTTGCCAGGCCATGGAAATGCTGTGTGCAATAACCCTGGAATTTGAACCAATGGTGCAACCACTCCATGGGCCTCTTTAAAAAGGTATCTCACAGTGCAGGAAACTCAGGGGGGAGCAGTTAAACTGAGAGAGTTCCACTTTTGCGTTCCAGTTCATCAGTCTTTAAAGAGACACTAGGTCAAATGGGTACAGCACTGATCGATGGACAAGAGGAATCCCTCTTTAAAATAATCACAATTCATCTCCAGTGGGCAATAGAGGAAATCAAATAAAAAGATACAGTCACTGGGGTCCTGGTGGGGGAGAACTTAATTAGCTGAGCACTCACACACCCTTTAGAGAGCTGTCCCTTAGAGTCCATAGGGGATTTGCAGTCCATTACTTTTTTGGAAGGCAGGTTCCCTGCAATGTGACAGGGACAAAACCTCTCTGTCCCCAGTCTCTTACCAAAGGCTCCTTGTTGTGTAACCGCACCTCAGGAACCCCCAGGACATTGCCTGGCCATCACCTGAAAAGCAAATACCTGCTGGGCAGCACAGCAGCAGCTGTCTCAGGACCTGGCAAAGTGCTCGTGGTTGATCTTACCTGAGTTACATTTGAGTTACAAGCAGAGTTTTATTCAAAGTCTGTATGGCAGTCGTAAATGAGGCTCATTGAGGGGATATTTTCATAGCATTTTTGGTAGGGAAAGCTTCTGGAGAGTTGTATGTGAGCTGAAATGACTATTCGGTTGCCCATCTGAAATCACAAATGGTGATATCTGAGATGTTTCATACCTGTTGCTAATTCCAATATAATTGAAATTTGGAGGTTGCTCTCTTTATTGTAGTTAAGTTTGAGTACTGTTTCCCCCAGGACAGAAATTCACAGATTGTTTACTTTAAAATGGAAAAAATGGGTACTGTGGGAATGTGAAAGCCAGGGTTCTGTGAAGACCTAGAAATCAGAGAAATGGAAGACTCATGCAAACCATTTTCTTAAAAAAAAATGTTCAGCAGAAATATCTGAGTGTCTGCCCAAGATGACTGAAAATACTGCTTCTTATTAAGGTGCAAATATCCATAACCTCATACAAACTCAGGAAGCACAATCCAACCTCTGGCAAACGATATCTCATTGCTAAAAGAGAGAACTTTATGTGCCACCACATTACCTTTTTTTTTTTTCTGTGAATCTTGAGGTGTTTTCTTTTTTTCCCCATAAAATCTCAGTTTCCTGGATGAAAATAATTGGAGAAGATTTTTCTTTTCTGTTTTCTAATTATTTTTAAGAGAGTTAATAGCTCTCTAGCGGTGATGAGAAGCTGATTAAAAGCTGATTGTTGTCTACCCTGAAAATAAACAATCAACGATTTGTTACTTTCAACAGATCTCACATCTTTAAGGCAATCATAATTGCCTTCAAGAGAGGCAGGGGAAGTGGAGGGAATGTCATACTTCATTTCCAACCCTGAGCATTTCAAAGCATAATCAAAATTATACCACTTACCCTCCCCCTTGCTCTTCCCATCAATCATGCACACGGTTACATGATCATGAAGAGGCTTTTGCATGAATGAAGAACAGCAAAAGAAAAATCCATCGTAGGCAGACTGTGAACTGAAAGCCTGAAGTTCAGGCTTCTCTGAGCTTTGTGAAAATGAAAATTATTATTATTATGAAAAAAAAAAGAGAGAGACCCAAAAAACCCATACAAAAGAGAAAGTTTCTAGCCTTAGCCATGAAGAGGACACGGTGTTACTCATTCAAAGCCTGGCTGGGGTCATACTTCAGCCAGAGTCACTGGCTCAGCCTCCTGTATGGAAATAAGTTGTTCCTTCAGCTGTGACAGGGGCTGGAAGGAGGACCCTCTGACAATTCAGGTACTCGAGAAGGAAACACCATGTTAACACCTCTCTTACCGTTTCTGAAGAGCAGTTATCAGCTCTTTGTGGCTGCTGCTCTCCTGTCCTGGTAGTGCAGCCACAGGAAGGTGTCTGGGACCTTTAGAGGTTTGCTCCTTTTCCACTGCAACAGTACCAGAGCTCTCTGTGGCTTCCTCGTGCCTGTGAAGGGATGAAAACAGCATCCAGCAGATGATTAACCTGCCATGGGAGACCTTTCTCATGACTGATCAATACAGGGGGGTCTCTTCCCCTGCCTCCCAGCCCCTTTTTTGGGGATTCACACGAGGGCTGCTGTCAAGCAGGACAACTTCCCAGAGGAGGCAGGGAGAGGGGCTGTGCAGGTAAGAAACACAGAGGGCTGAGATTGGGCAGGGAGGGAGGCATGAAGGACTGGGCAGGAAGAGGAAAGGAAGGAAAGGGTGGAGGAAATTCCTTCTGGAAGTGAGGAGCAAAATTTATGGGACTTCCGAAGTTTTTTTGCATAAGGGAATGCAGTTCCTGGTGCGTCTGGAGATGAAAATAGCTGAGAGTGTTGCTTTATGGACTCATATTGGGATGTGGAATTTTTCTGGTTCCCAGGAGAAAGGCAGAGCCTGTTGGAGGGACACAGAACTCGTGCACGGACAGGCAGTGTGGGTGCACTGGGTGTGATGATCAGGGCTTCCATCCAGCATGAGGCTGCCAAACCACAGAAAAGCAAACACAACTCTGAGATTGGTTCTAAATATGCTTTTGCTCAGTAAATGAGAGTCCAGACTGAACAAGATTGGGTTCTCCTTTAATTTGTTTATTGACACAAGTCCAATACTCCATGCCATACAATTGCCTCATTTTTGCCAATCTGTGATGTGACACCTTCTACTTTTGGGTAAAAATTCCCAAACTGGTGGGTCAGGAATCCTGTTCTGGAATTCTCCTGCTCAGTAGAGCAATGTTTTTCCAGAGTAACTTGAGGAAGTTACTGATAAGCAAACAATGTTTTCTAACATTGAGCAAAAAGCTGATACCATAGCATCAAAGTCAAGAGACAAAACCAGATCAGGAATCTAGGTTATGGCTGTTTGGTGTGTGCTTCCCTCACTCTGTGCAAGTTTTATCCTTCATTATTGAGATTCTGTACGTTAGGGGCAGAATTTTAAACCACCCCAAGCCGACTGTGTTGTTTTTCTTGCCAAAATGGGAATATCAAAAATGTTACCTTTCAATTTACCAAAATGGGAATATAAAAAATGTTACCTTTCAATTTCCTAGTAGTTTTTCTGTCCTGCCCCAAGCCTGGCAGAGAGCAGGGACAGCACACCACAAGGTACTTTGCTACTGGTTTATGTAGTGGATAACACAGGTGCTAAAAAATGTGTGTTCAGCCTGTAATTACACTTCTGGAAATTTAGTGCTGTATTTATGAAATGCTTTTCCTTAGAATCTTTAAATAATTAGCTAATGAGTCCCAAGTGGAACAATTATCCCATGTACCCGGACAGTAGGGATTCTTCATCAACCAACGTGCATCCAGTGCTCATAAAACATGCTTGTGTTCTAAAAGCAAAGCTGGCTGCTCTGTGCTTTCCTCTTGGAGTGTTTTGGGAATTGGAACAAAAGCAGGGACCAGGTTACATTGGTGACTCAGAAATGAGGGCCCTGTTGCTGTCAGGGAAGCATGAGTGGACATGCTGCAACTGTGAGTGAGGTGTTCTTGGGAATAACAAGAGAATAAAATATTCTAATGCAGCAGAACCAGAAAGAACCAAATTTGGTTGCATGAGGACCCTAAGAACCACCAGAAAGATAATCTGAATATAACACACCCTGACTCTGCCTGCATGAAAAACCCAGCATGTAGGAGGCATTTCCAGTTTGTTTCTGCCATGATTTTCCTCCAGTAACCTCTGACTTGATTCAGGGTATTGAGGATGGCACTGAGCAGTGACTGACTACCTCACGTTTATATCCCAGTGGTTTTTTTGCTCCAGGGCATAAAGGATATGTAGTACCCTAAACAAACATGTAATCCAGTCCTGTGGATGGAGAGGAGAGCCTTGACCATCCCACCGGTGTTAATCCAATTTAAAGAAATCTCCACAAACCAGGCTCCATGGATTTTGAGCAGGTTGTACCACTAGTTCCCCCTCTTAGATACAGAAAGTTTCTCTTCATGCACACACCAATTAATCTTTGCAGGACACTGAATTTATTTTCATGCTATTTGCAGTAGCTGCAGAGAACCACTTTAAATCCTGCCCTTCTTTAAACCAAACCTCTTCAAGGAGACAGTCGACATGACTCCAACAAACTCTCTTTTCTTGACTAAAACACAGCTATTTCAACCTTTCTCCACAGCTTGCACTTGCTGACTGTCTTAATTTTCATGTTATCCCAGGGACGATTGCCTCTCATCTGTAATTTGAATGGCCACCCCTCGTCAGGAATCACCTGCTTCTTGCCTGTGAGCCCTGGGCTGGCCACCACACACCCAGAATGGGTCTGGGACCTCCCAGTGCATTATCCAGAGGCACAAATAGACACGAGTTTTCCTCCTCCATCCCTTCCATCCATTCCTCCTTCCCCTGAGCAACCTCTGCAAAATAACCCACCTGCTCAACTGGGTCCCTGCTCAGAGGGAAGGAAGGTGAGTGACCTGCTCTGTAGCAGGTCAGTTATCTCTGCCTTCCATGGGAGAAATTAAATTCCTCCATCAGTTCAGGGTATAGAAAAGAGTGTTTTATGTCTCAAGATAACCTGTGCAACAACTTTAATGCTTTACTACCTGGCAGGCAGTTTACAGTAGGGGAAAATGTGTTTTTGCTGTGTCTGAAACATCCTGCTGAAGAGATTTCCTTCAAAGACATTTCTCTCCACGATTTTTTGGTGTGCTGCCTGCTTTAGATGAGAACTGCTCTGCTTCTGGGAGGGCAGCTGGGAGTGGAGCAAGGCGCTGTCTCTGCTCTGTGTCCTCTTTGAACAGGGTTGGAGTAATTCCTGCTCTCCCTTGAACAAAGTGCCTGGAGCCTGCACATCTCTTAAGCACGGCTTGCACAGGGGGGTGGAGAAGATTTTGAGCTGCAGTGAGGGACTGAAAGAACCTGGATAATCACAAGGAAAAATTCTTTCTGATAAAGGTAATTGAAAGAGTTGAAATGCTGGGCTGTAACGAGATCTCTTGTGTTGGCTGTCCACATTGGTAAGTCTGTGCACCTTTAAAATGAAACCTTGATGGTGATACCTCCCTTTTCAGGAGTTTGGCAGAATGGTCCTTAGTAGGGTGGTGATGAATAATAAATAATGCTGTATGGAGAAAAGGGTCAATTCTGCCTCCACTTGA
Source organism: Callaeas wilsoni (assembly GCA_013398955.1). Taxonomy (NCBI): domain Eukaryota; kingdom Metazoa; phylum Chordata; class Aves; order Passeriformes; family Callaeidae; genus Callaeas; species Callaeas wilsoni. The sequence goes on along the minus strand of VWPU01017874.1, from coordinate 21,180 downwards.
CAGTCAGAATGGCTGCACTTTGCTCTCTGAGCAGTCCTCTTGGTCTTGGTGGACTTTGTCCTGGAGGAAAGATGAGAACTCACTTTGTGTTGAGAGAGCAGAGGAAGCAACAGCTTTGATTTCAAACTCCTCCTTACTCTCTGTAGACTTTGGGTTTTCTGGCAGTCAGTCCTCTGTTCCTTGCCCTCAACCCCTTGCTTGAATTTGTTTCCTGATCCTGTGCACTGCTCCTTCTGCTTCTGTGTGACCTGAGCTCTGCTGGCTCAATATTTGGAGGCCACAGACTCTCACTTAAAATGAATCCAGCTGAAAAGGCTTTTCAACAGATCATCCACCCCAGTCACTATTGTGACTCTGGCACTATTAACTAAGGAAGTCTGTGGTGTCTGGGCCAGAAAATTAGGGTGATTTAGGCATGTTTTGCAGGATATCCTCCCAGGACATCCTCTTTACATGCCCACAACAGACAAAAGGTTTGTTCTCATGTTTAAAGGAGGTGGTGAGGACAGATTTACCCTAGAGAACTCCAAATACTGCTGAAGACAGACTCAGCTCCCCCCAGACCATGGCACAGAGGATGTCTGTCTGTGTGTGGATGGTCTGGCTGCTGGTGTGGTCGATACCTCATGTTATGTCGATGTAACAGCAGTTCAGTCCTCGCTCCTCAGGAGGATGTGGGGCTGATTTCCTCTAGCTCTCATTGGCATTGTTTTCTTTTCCTCCCCACCTCCCCCAGTTGCTCTTAAGTGAGATTTTGAAATATTCCTGTGGAAAGGCCTGACCAGGGGTGACAGACAGCTGCTGCCAGCAGAGACTGATGTCGTAAATGGGACGTGAAGTCATAAAAAAACAGTTCAAAAATTGTCCATGAAGTGTGTAGGGAGTCTGCTGGGGTCTGAGAAGGCTGGGCACTGCTGAGTGCCCCCGTGGTTTCTTGGATACCTGCCTGGCTGATTTTCGTGTGGTCCAAAGAGCCTCCTCACTTCACTTTGCTGTGAGGAGCTCGACTTGACCAGACCTCGACCCCTCAGAGATTCCTGCAGGGAAGCAGAAGAGCTGATGTCAGCTCTGGGAGTAAAGGCAAGAGGGAATGGGCCCAAGAAAAGTTTTACTTTCTTGCACTGGGAGCTTAGTCTCATACTACCTTCCAGTACCTGAAGGGAGCCTGCAGGAAAGATGGAGAGGGACTTTTTACAAGTGCATGAAGTGACAGGACAAGGGGGAAGAAATTCAAATGAATAGAGAGTAGGTTTAGATTGGATATTAGGAAAAAATCCTTTACTGTGAGGATGGTGAGGCCCTCGCACATGTTGCCCAGAGAAGCTGTGGCTGCCCCTGGATCCCTGAAAGATCATGTTGGACGGGGCTTGGAGCAACCTGGGATAGTGGAAGGTGTCCCTGCACGTGGCAGGAGGTGGAATGGGATGGTCTTTAAGGTCTCTTGCAACACAAACCATTCTGTGATTCTGTGATTCTGTGATTCTGTGATTGTACTACCTGGGTAACTTTATGTCCCCTCTCGGTTTGCACAGTGCCTTCCTACCTGGTGTAACCCTTACTTGGTGTGAGTGAGGATTGGTAGAACTGAGGCCTTAAAAGGCCTGGCACATCCTTGTGGGATGAGCCAGCTGGGAAAACAATTGGAATGTATGAGGAGGTACAAGCTGGAAGGTGCAGTGCTTAAAGTGAGGTTAATTAACTGTTGGAATAACTTGGCCGAGGTGGATTTACTGACACTCAAAGCCTTCAGACCAAGCTGCAGTTACGTGAGCTGATGCAGATGTTTCTGGGTGAGGGTTAAGGGACCCAATCCAAAATGCGAGATGCTTTATTTCCCCGTATCCGCCCGTTCCTGGGGCTGATGGGGCACGTGCGGGACACGGCGGGCACCGAGAGGTGAAGGTCAGCCCGTCCCCGAGTGCCCAGGCTCCGAGGGCAGGCTGAACGCAGGAACCCCGTGACAGCGACGCGTTCCTGTGATTAATGACAGGCGCTAATTGTCACGGACAGCTGCGCCGCACGGAGGAGCGCCGCTGCCGGGGGCCGGGATCCCGCAGGGCCGGGGTGGCTCCGGCGGGGCGCAGGGAGCGGGGCTGGCGGCGCAGCCCTGCGGGAGAGGCTTGGTGAGATTCAGAGAGGTTTGATGAGATTCCAGGAGGTTTGATGAGATTCCAGGAGGTTTCATGAGATTCCAGGAGGTTGGGTGAGATTCCAGGGGGTCTGGTGAGATTCCAGGGGGTTTGAGGAGATTCCAGGGGGTTTGAGGAGATTCCCGAGCGCTGCCGGGAGCTGGGAATGGTTAAAGCGCCCCACGGAGAGAGGCGCGCGGCCGCCAGGGGGCAGCACCGCCCCGATGGATCCTCGGGAAGCGCCGGGAGCGGCCCCGCACCCCCACAGGGACATCAGGGACCCGTCAGTGCACCCCGACAGGGACATCAGGGACCCGCGGTACCCGCACCCCGACAGGGACATCAGGGACCCGAGGTCCTTGTCCCCCAACAGGGACATCAGGGACCCGCGATACCCGCACCCCGACAGGGACATCAGGGACCCGCGGTACCTGCATCCCCACAGGGACATCAGGGACCCGCGATCCCCGCACCCCGACAGGGACATCAGGGACCCGCTGTACCCGCCCCCCGACAGGGACATCAGGGACCCGCTGTACCCGCCCCCCGACAGGGACATCAGGGACCCGCTGTACCCGCCCCCCGACAGGGACATCAGGGACCCGCGATCCCCGCACCCCGACAGGGACATCAGCGACCCGCGGTCCCTNGGGACATCACCCACGGCCCCCGCACCCCGACAGGGACATCAGCGACCCGCGGTCCCTACACACCGACAGGGACATCAGGGACCCGCGGTCCCCGCACCCCGACAGGGACATCAGGGACCCGCGGTACCCACACACCGACAGGGACAGTCACTTGCCCGCGGGCCTGGAACTGCCCCGTGCCGAGGGCCAGCATCAGCACACAGTTAGGGATGGTTTGGGCTGGAAGGGGCCTTAAAGCCCATCCCATTCCGCTCTCTGCCGTGGGCAGGGACACCTTCCACTATTCCATCTTGCTCCACGCCCCGTCCAACCTGGCCTTTGACGCTTCCAGGGATGGGACAGTCACAGCTTCTCTGGGAAACCTGTGCCAGGGCCTCTCCACCCTCACAGGGAAAAACTTTTATATAACATCTAATATAAATCTCTCCTCTTTTCATTTAAAACTGTTCTCCCTTGTCCTGTCAATACCTGCCTGTGTAAAAAGTTGCTCTTCCCCTTTTTTATAAGCCCCCTTCAAGGACTGTCACTGCCTACCTACCCTGCTTATAGTGATTTAGCCCCAAAATGGGGCTCTGTGTTGGTCAGCCAGTGTGTAGGTGTTTGCTTTAGCTCTCTCTTTTGTCTCTAATTCCCCTCAGTACTTTTCAAATACACTCTGTGACCAGACTAGACTCTTTTCCCCTTATTCCAAGAAATGTCAGATATTGCTCTATTTTCCCTTTCTCCTTTATTCAGTACAAGATAAGAGTTTGGCCAGACTGGCAAATCCCCTGAACAGTACATGGCCCCCAAATTTCTTTCCTTCTCATCCCTTGCTTTACACAAGAGGAGTCTTTAAGGGATGCACAGTTGTATTTTAAGTGAGGAATTATTTAGAATGGAGAAATTAAGGCCTTTTAAATATTTAATGAAAGGAGGTTTTCTAAATTATTTAATAGCTTATTATAAAAGATGGCATAAAGTTGTTTAGTAATTTATTCTTTGCAAAAAGTAGCCATAAGAAGCATTTTACAACATGTAAATATTGGTAGGAAATGCACCTAATTTAAAATGTTATCTTATTCCATCTGTCAAAGGAATTATACAGTGCCTATACAGTTTTCAAATAACTTTAGACCTTTATTGTTTCTGTTGTTGAAACACTTCCCTGGCACAGGGAAATGCTGTTTATACCCATTTTCCCGGAGTGCAGAGGCACAGCAAGCAGCCTGTGCTGGCACCGAGGTGCAGCAGACCTGAGCATTGCAACTCCCTCCAGATCCCAGAACCCAGAGTCTTTGTTTGCCCTAAATACTGACACAGGGCAGTGGTGTAGCCTCTGGGGAACTCCTGTGCAGAACAGGAGCTGCCCATGGCCAGTCCATGCAAAAATACTGAAAATAGAGCCCTTCCCTCTCCCATTCCCTCTTCCTTCTTTTCTATCTTTGCTGGAGATGGAGGTGGGGTTCAGTTGCTCACTGGCTAGAGCTCATTGTATAAAAATAAACAAGCAGCTCTGTTTTCCAAAGTAATGTGTCACCCTGAGACAAGACGGGCCAGCAGCTAAACCCACTGTTCACAGAAGACACACAAAGCATGCCTTTGCCATGAAAACCTGGAATTCCTTTTACAGTTATTAACCAGGTGAGCCTCTTGATTCTGTTCTGATCTGTCTCCTCTATTGACATAAACCAGCTGAAGCTGGTTTCAGGAGTTTGCCCTAATCTCCCCTCATACAACTCTATTTTTAAAAGAAATATCACTGCCTGGAAGACACCAGAAAGCCTGGAGATATGCAGGTGGATGTATCATCTGTCACTTTTGCAGCATGCACTTAATTAGAATGAGTTGGACTAATCAATACTCCCTTGCCTTTTACCAGTGTTTAACATGTGTTTACAGAACAGGTTACACTGACGTTTGTATTTACCTGTAGATGCATCTGCATGGGGTTTTATTTTCCTCTCTAATAAAAATTATGGAACAGATAAGCACTAAAACCCAAGTTAGCGTATTGCAGTATTGATTTCTAGAAGAGCACTGTAAGAATATATTTATCTACCTGTCCTATTATGAAATGGGTAAAAATGTACCACGTAACCATTTCAGTCAGTCAATGCTATATTGAAAATCCTCTTTGTTTGCTTCTTTTTAATAGGCCTTTTGAGGCACACTAGTTTTTTATTTTTATTTTTTATTTTATGTGCATTTGTGGAAGAAAAGATTAATACAGGATTGTAGTGCTTTTTCTACAGACAACTCTTTGCCTACATTTTGTTTTGATTTCCACTGCTGATTTGATAGAATCGTCGATTCTGGCTCACCCTGGAACTCCACCTTGGAAAGCAGAGAGAGTAAAATGTGATTAATTATAGATTGCTGGCCTGGCACCTCCTTAATTCCAGAAATCACTCTGTTTTCTCGTGGCATTATGAACAAAAAGGAGCTGTTAAGGCCAGGTTGGATGGGGCTTCAAGCAACTTGGTCTAGTGGAAGGTATCCTTGCCCATGGCAGTGGTTTGGAACAAGATGAGCTTTAAGGTCCCTTCCAACCTGTGATTGGAAGGTTCTGTGATTCTATGAGTGTATTGAGCCAGGGGCTTTCCTGCCCTAAGCTGCTGAAAGGTGTCTGCCTGTGTGCTTTTATGACCCCAGACAGGCTCTGCCCTTCAATGTGGTGGTGTAATTTTGTCTTTCTTAAAAGCAGATTTCTAATTGATGGAAGGAAGTGTGAAATGAAAAGAATGGTGGATGAGAAAAGGTGATTGTGATAGCTGTGTAGGTGAAGACCACATTATTATTACTCTCACAAATTGCTCTGTGTCGTGTTTTCAATAGCAGAAGGTCAAGTTGTGCCCAGGGGTGGAAGTGAGAGAACAAATATATACAGCAAAAGCAAAGAGGCCTCTATAAAACGGAGCGTTTGAGCTCGTTATTCTGCAGAACATGTGTCAGTGCTGCTGCAAAAGCGTTTCCATGTGGGGATCTCAAAATGTAACTCCTGGCTGTAGGTGGGCTGTGTGCGAGATGAGGCTGGAAGGTAGAAGAGGGAGCAGGCTCAGAGGGTGCAGTGATGCACCAGTGCTGCAGACACTCTCCTGTGGGTGCAACCCTGTTCTGCTGAGGCACGCTCCAGGGCCCGGGCCAAATCTTTATGGAGACAATGGCAGATTTTCCCCATTTTCTTTAATAATCTCTGGTTCAGAGTGCTGGAGGCTCGATGGAATTGTGTGGAATTGCGTTTGCACTGTGGTGGAGTCTTAGACCTCAGGGCTTTCCCAGCAGCTGGGCGGTGAGTGGGTGATACAGCCCCGGTGAGCTGCACACATTCTGTTTGCAACTCCTGGTACAGCAAACTCTGCCTTTGGTTAACGTAGTGATACCTCAGAGCTGCCTCGCCACAGCTTCTCCGTGTTCTCAGAAAGAAAAGAGCAATACAACTACTGCCTTTCACCCCGGACTGCACTGTAGATGGCACTGTGAAACTAAGATTTTGGTAACAAAGATGTATTTTACAGCACCATTCCAGACGTTAATTGCAGTGTAATGTGGCTTTCTGTCTAGGTCCCCGAAGTGAAGGAAAAATTCTGAGATGCAGAAAGGCTTATTTGCTGCCGCAAATGGGAATCTGGAATAACTATGAAAAACACACTGAAATAATTGTGTTTGACTGGAACAAAATTCTTGCAAAATCCCCAAGGTAAGAGCACTTTTTATCTTTCAAATGACACTGAAGATTCGCTGTTCTGGTTAGCAACAATATCCACTTGAATCCAACAGAGAATGAAGGCTTGACATTTCTGAAAGCGGCCGCCCACTGACGCTGAAGGGCTCAGCACCCCTTGCTGCATCTGTCTGCCAAATTTCATTTTTTTTCTGCCTTTTCAAAGATCCTCTTGTATTTCTTTACATTAGCAAGCTGAAAACTTGCGTCCTGTCTACCTGCAAAGCAGACTCAGGTCTGCAGATGTGTCATTTGGATGGTACTGGATGCTTTTAGCAGCCTTTCAGCTTGGATATGACCAAGTGGATATTTTGTAGTGATACACTTATTCCTGGACTTGAACACTCTTACACAGGGGTAAGGTTACCCTGTTAACATGATGAGCCCTGGTCTCACATTCCTTGTTTAAAGTCTCAAAAGAGGTGAATTCAGCTGGGGAAAACTTTTAAAAATAGGTCACTACATGACCATTTCCACTGAGACCAGTTTTGCTCCTGCAAATGGGAATGGTGGGAACACCTGGGTCCACTTAAGTGCTGAAACAGCAGCTGTTGAGGATCTGCTGCTGATCTGGGACCTGTCCATCATCACACCCGTCCCTTCCACCAACTCCTACCAGAAATGGCATCCTCAAAATGCCTCATCTGGGGTATTTAGTTCCACAGGTTAAATCCTGCTTTCTGTCACACCTCAGGAAACCTGGGGGTAGGTTTCTGTCATCATGGTGATCCATCAGAGTGACACCAGGTCTGGGGTCTCCACTGATACTCAGATTAGATCCGAGTGTTTGCATCTGGAGCAACAGAAGGATGGGTTTGGAAGATGAGCAGATGATGATATCTTACTCAGTGATAACTGGTGCATTAGATGTGTGTTTCTCATGGAAAAACTAAAAAAAACAAGGTTAAATTCAGCTCTCTCCTAAAAAAAAAAGAGGTTCAGTTACCTGGGAGAGATTTGGATGACCAAAATCTGAAATGGTACACTGATTTCAGAATTTACCAGGCAGCTTTCTTAGGCTAATGCTGGATCCAACAGCAAAAGTGACATTTATGCTGGTTTCACAGTGGCTCAATCCCATTAGCTGCAGTGATGTTATGTGGTTCAGCTGGATGCAAGAGGTGAATTAGGTTCAGCTGCTCTAAACTGGCCTGGGAGTGCTCCAGAAGAGGGTACTCACGGGCTGGGTGAGGAGCAGTGATGTCTGTCTTCTGGGCTGGATTCCTGCTCACAGAGCTCTCCTATATACAGCTGTAAAAGGCCACCAGGGTGTTTGTTCCTGTGTTCAGAGCGGCAACATATTGGGCTCAAACCAAGAATCTTCTTAAAGCCAGAAAAGGTACCATTTTGCCAAATCAGTCCTTAAAGTGTGGCTTCTTTACATACAATTTTCATTCTCTGAAATCTGTAGACATAGTGAGCTATTTATTTTTTTGCAATATTTGTGCAATTTAAAAAGAAAATTTGTAGGCTGAAGGTGCTGGCATTTGCACCAATGTATTTCTTTCTCAAGTGTAAACCAGTATTTGTTGCTAAAATTTATTTATGTGCAGCAGGCTTCTGGTCTCTAAACTTTTGATACTAATAAGTGCATTTTTGATTTGTTTGGGCTTTATCAATGTTTACAATTAGAGAAAAAATATTGTTTTGCAAAGTGTGAAAAGGGAAATTGTGCAAGCAATTTTAAATGAGAAAACATGACCTCTGTTTTGGTTTCACTTGTAGAAAGTTTATCAAACTCAAACAACATCCAAGTGTGTCACCTGGTTGTCACAGTAGAGCTGTCTAAGGCACGTGTTACTTGGGATTTTTTTTAAAACTTGTCTCTTCAGCACTCAAACATTGGATTATCTGAATAGTCTTATGTATTTTCAAGATAGACAGATTTTTTTTTTTTTTTTTAGAAAATACTTGGAAGATTCAGGGCTGGAATCTGTAGGGGAAGTAGTTCCCAAAGGACCTCTTGGTGCAAATAAACTTGTGATAGGCTTGCCCAAATCCCAACGGGCTGATTAACTGCAGAAACGTCACTGCCGTGAAAACAGTATTTGGTTCAATTTATGCAAATCTATAAATTGCCTTTAATTAATTTGATGTATTCCTGCTTGCAGAATTTGCTGAAAGTGTGGAACACGATATCTAAGTGTTCAACTACATAACGCCCATTTATGTATCATACAAGCAATAAATCATCATAACTGAGTTTAAAAAGATGATTAGATTTCCTTTCTATATGATGAATGGCATAACAGAAGCTATTGAGGGATTTAATTGTAGATATTTGCAGAAAAATTACTGAGGATTTGCAATCTTATTTCTAAGAATAACGTGAATAAGAGTAACAACACCTTCTTTAGAGCAAATGTTTTCTGAAATGCAGTTTCCAACACCCTGGCAGAGAAGTGAGTCCTTGCATATTTGACTGAGGTGCTGTTTCATGAGTGTTTTACCCTCAGCAGTCCTGCTGATCTCCAGGAAATCTCCCAAATATCGAGTGTTTGGGAGACCCAGCCAATTCCCATGCATGGCTACAGGGGAGTTGGTAGCTTTAGTAAATATGTCCTGAGAGGTGTGAAGTAAAAATGACATTTTTTTCCTATCACTGCGGGAGGTGCTGTTTAAAAACAGTAGCACGACTCATAAATATCCATATTTAATTTGAGTGTGGCTGGATCTTAATAAAAGGCAAAACAACCCATCCCTTATCTCAGATTCATAGAACGGTATTGCACTCCTAATGTGTTATTAGAAATACGCGTTTGTGGGTAATGTGATGTGTGATAGACATTGCTCCTAATTATAAAATGTCCTTAACAAAGAATTGATCCCAACCAAACCATGAGGTTGATTTTGTGAGCGTTGCCTTGCAATAAGCCACATTAGTTATTCTTCAGCGTCCTTTCAGCTTTTCCTTCCCCACATCGTTTTTGTGTTATTCCCTACTCGCGTTGTTCTTTCACTCAACTGCTTCCTTTTCTGCCTCCAGGATGAGATTCTGTGCCAAATCAATGCTTCTGTCTGACTGGCTCTTTCTGGTCTATGTGTTAATGGTCTGCTGTAAATTGTTGTCCGCCTCTAGTCACCATCCCCGGGGGCACACAGGTAGGAGCTTTTAAACTCATTATGTGCTACTGAGACCAATTAATACCACTTGCAGCATGTTAGAGCCCACTTTCTAGCAATGGATAATTGATGAGGCTGTTGACAGCATGTTATAATCAGTGCAATAGGTTAAAAATACACCATCACCAAGAAAAAAAAATATTGTAAATTTTCATGGCTTTTCTCTGGTTATTTTATGTACTGAAGCTCGCCAGGAGGTTTTTGGAGTGACTTCATGACGGCTAGGACCTTGGGATTTGTTTATGTCATTTTGCTTTATCCTTATCCAAAGACATTCTGAGATGTATCTTTATCTTCACCCTCTTAATCCTGTCGTTATCAGCTGACTTTACACCAGTATCATTTGCTTTAGTGGGCAATAAATCGAAGCCCTCAGACTCATGTTAGTTCTTTCCCTGGCTAATACAAATCCTGACCTGTGCTTTAGATCAGCCTGTGATACTCTCCTTCTTTTCCTAACTGGCATAGTGAGGAAAACAAAGATATTTGCATTTAAAGGGGTGTACTATTGTAATAGGGAAATATCTACCAGGCATGATGTGTTATCATATTCTGAATGACAGAAGAAGCCCAGAACAAGCTGGGTTGACTTCCAGGCTGGATCATATCCAGACTTCCAGGCTGGATCTTTGTAGCCACATGGGTGGTAGGATAATGCAGTTATCAGCTTGAAAGCAGAAGGAGATGCAGACGTGCCAGTGCTAATGCAAAGGTATCCATGCAAATCCTAAATAAAGTGGGATAGCTGTGCTAAGGCTGTGCCACCTTTGATCCCAGCAGAGAGAGGTAAGGTAACACAACACCACCGGTCAGTGCTGCTCTTCAGGAGAGGCCAAAATCTGCAAACTCCACAACGGGTCTGTGTTCTCGGCACCATAATCAGCTTCATGCTGGCTTGGGGATTCCTGCAAGTGCTGCTCTTTGTGATGTGGCCCTATTCTTAACCGAGGTGTTAGTCCCCAAATCCGTATGCAATGTTCTCAGCTCCGAGGCAGACTCCTGCGGGTCCAGGTCTAATGTTAGCATCCGCTCCCCTCAGGGCGGAGAAGCGAGGATGCATTTGGTAGAGGCTCCATCCTCCACAAGAGACAAGCTATTGATCTCTTTCCTGGCTGCTTCCAGTGGTTGTCTCGGTAGGAGCTGAAGGCTCCTCCTGTGCTCACCAAAATATCTCCAGGACTGACTGACCTGCACGTAGCTGCTGTTTTTCTGAGAGCTACAAACCCTCCTCCTTGCCTTCCCCCACCACCAGCTCTGCTTTCCCTGGCTGTGCAAAACTTGTGTTTGCTATAAAACACAGTCACAGTTTATGGAGAATAACTGCATTTTGAAGCAAAAGCCTAAGGAGTGGTTCCAGTGAATGCAGTGTTGGAGGATGACCTGTTTTGCTGCTTTATCCTGGGAATCTGCTGTATCACTTCAATGAGGAAGGGGGTCTATGCACAATCACGAGTTAATGGGAGAGCATTTCAGAGCTGAGTCTGCAGAAAAACCTGGAGAAGAGCCTTCTGCAGCTTTTGTCATTTGGGGAGTGCTCTTGTCAGAAGAAATGTTATTTTTGCCCTTTCAAGATGCACCTTGCCTGTGTACCTAAGGGAAATAGCTGTAATAAGGCAGCAGTGATCTCGTGTTGTGGGCTTGTATGAGGAACACAGTGTATTATGTAAATCATGACAGTATCTTTTACATGAAATTTCAGAATGCTTGAGAGCATACCTTAAACTGACACCAGGAATTCTTTCCACCCTATCAAAGAGGTACCAAAACCACAGTCAAGTTGCTTAACATTAAGCATATTTGTGCACTGTGACTTCTCTGGTTAGCTAAAAGAAGGTTCTGCTCCTCATCAATAGCCTGGTCCAACTGTGGGGCTGTTTTTCAAATGGACGTCCTTGAAGCTGGAGCCTTCATGTGCCTGTTTAGGCTGTGGTGTCCTGTTCCTCCCCTGGAGCCTTCATGCACCTTTTTAGGTTGTGGTGTCCTGTTCCTCCCCAAATGTGAGTTTCCCTCCTTTGCACACTGAAGTGACCCCCATCCCACTTTGATTCCATGTGGTAGGTGAAGCAGTGATCCCATTTTTGATTCTCCATCTCCCTGCATCCGACTCTTGGCACCAGAGAGGTTATGGAGGGTTTTGGGGGGCTCTGCTCAAGGGGCCTGCGTTTCCCAGCCTCATCTTATCTTTGCTGCTTGACACAACACATAGATTGACCTTCTAATGGATAATCAAACTTCTGATGGAATCTATTACGTGAGCAAGGTGCTGCCTTGTTCATCAGGAGAGCAAATAATTCGGAGCTTTTAGCAGAGCCTGTTTTGTGGAAAGCAAATAATTAGCCTCATTTATTTCATACGAATTAGCATGTTCTTGGATAGCAATTGAGATAAAACTTTTGCAGTCAATAGGCAGCATTCACATTTTTCAAAGTAAAAGTGTCCTGAAGCACATCAGAGGGATGAATCTAAGCTTTAGGTTCAGCATTGTCCTGTGTCCCTTAGGTCCAGCAGCTGTCACCTGACAGGTACCTGCTGAGGTGGGAGGCATCAGGTGCCCAGCCTGGGATGCTTTGAGAGGAGCTGGTTTTTTAAGAACAGGTTGTGTCTGTTCCTGACACTCAGTGTGTTTCAAGTGATGCACTTGACATCGTCAGCACCTTTAAATAAATGTGTACTCGGTACAGCTAAGAAACTTTATTAACTAAGAGCAGACAAGAGAATTTAAGGTGAAAAGTGGGAATCGACTTTTTCTTTGCAAAATACTGCCATTTTTAAGGAGCCTAATCTGGGAAAAGACAATTATTGACCTAGGTCATGCTAGATGGTGCCTGAAAAAATGACATTTGACAGCTGTCTGCCCTATTCAGGCAGGAACAGAGACTGGATCTTACTCAACAGCCATCCCGCTCCTGAAAAGTGGGAAAGAAAGGCATTGAGCCATCCCTCTGACAATGGAGGCCTCGTCACTGAAATAAAGTGTAAGACAGGCCTGGTTCTTTCTTTTGCTCTGAGAAATATTCACCACCATTAAATACCTGTTAGGGGAGAGACTGTTCAATCCTGCAAGCCAATCCTGCCACTGCCTTGGAGCAGTTTGGATCTTGAACCCAGCTTGGATAGAGGCTGCAGCCTGGTTTGTTTTTTGTTTTTTTTTTTTTTTGGAATGCTGTAATTGCTTTGACTGGCAGAGTCAAAAGGCAAAATGTAGAGGAGAATTATTCCTTCTTCTCATCACCACTGAAGATGCTGCTTGTGTGGATTATTTCAGCAGCCTCCTTGTATATCTGCGTGGAGAAGACAAATGAGAAAATTCATCTGACTTTGTTGCTGTGAATACCCTTCTGAAGAGTTTCTCTTTTGCCCTGACAATAGCTAAGGGAAGCATAAGCACCAATTTTACTTTTTTTTTTTTAAAAAACCTGAGCATTTCGGGCTCTTGAGTACCTGATACCAATATAATGATTAATTCCATGCTGTGCTGGATGAAGAAACATACATTTAGTACCAGAAAAGATTTGTTTCCACCTCACTGCTCCGAGTCACAAATGAAGAAGCTTTCAAAAGACACTTTGCCAGGTCAGCTCGTGTGAGGGCTGGCCCTGCAGACCCTGAGCTGGCACAGCCAGCTGAGCACTTTCTGCCATGAATTACTGGTGCAGCTCAGCTTTTTTTCAGATTGTTTTATGTGATGATGCTCACCTGAAATGCTTCCAGCTTTGCTGAAGGGTCTAAATTTTTGGGCAGAATGTTCCACATCAATTGCAGTTTTTCGCAGCCTTAAGGACTTTTTTTCTTTACTTTCAGGCCTTTATGGACAAAGTCTGTCCCCACTGGAGTCAGAAGAAAAATTCTTTACTTACACAGGCTCCAGGATTTAATCTTCTTAAAAGAGAGCAGAAAAATGCAGCTTTGTATTAGAAATATTGCAGCTTTCAAGAAAAAAAGGAAAACCCAGGCTTCTCGTTCTCCCCTTATTTTGGGGTTGGAGTACCATTTTTCCGGGCAGCCGTGAGCTGATTCCCATTTCCACCAGAGGGCTCTGCAAGGCTGTGGAAGGAGCTCCAGCACTCAGGCACCGCGGCCTTCCTCCTGATTTAAACCCCAACTCTGCAATTTGCTAACTAGAATTATGAGTCCTTTGTATTTCAACGGGTCAGACATGGTTACTGCACAATAAGCTTTAGCCCTTTGTTCTATTTAACTCCTTTTATGTCTTAATGTTTTATTCAGTGTGCTATTTATGTGGTTTATTACCCAGCTTCTAAATATAGGGTAGCTACAATATACAACCCTGACTGTAATCTCTTCAAGTAATAAGGTAGGGAAAGCAATTCAGTTGAGAAATAGGTTCCCTTTAAGACAAAAAGGAGCAGAATTCTCTGTGTGAAGTTTGCTGGTATATTTATTTTTGGGGAGAAAAAAGCATAAGAAATATTTCTTATTTTCCTTTTAAATTTTTTTTCCTTAAATAACAACGGGAGCTTTTAATATATATGTGACAAATTTTGACAATGACTTCAAATTAGATGCACAGCTATTTTACCAGTAAGTAACAATTCAGTGTTGATTTACTCTTTTATAGAGTAAAATGTAGCTTCTGGTGTCATTTCCAAGAATGGACACTTTAACTGCATGGAATGTGATTGCTTATGAAAAGATTTGTGTATTCCTGGGAGCTGAGGGGTGGGAGTGGGAGAATCACAGACAAACTAGTAAATGTGCAGGTTTATGTATTAAATGTCATTGTTTCAAAAGTGGGAGGGAAATTCTGCAATGAAAAGAAGACTGGGTCTCATTTAATACAGATGGCCAAGCCCAGCGTGTCAAACTGGAGAGCAGGAGGCTGATATCAAGCTCTTTCCTGCAGTATCAAAGTGACCTTATTTTAAAACCATTGAGGAAAGCTTGTGAAAACACTGTATTTTATTCATTTTACGTTGACACCATCATTTTTTTTTTACATAGCTGCCATAAATGATAATCTTTATATCCCACTGACCAAAATTCTAACCAGGAAAGCTTTACTTACTCTGTGTCTTTTCTTTTAAATCTGCTTCTCCTAAACTTCGATCTGATAACAGAAAAAAAATATTACATTGCAAATGGATAGTCTTGTGCTAATGTGAGAGAGAAATGGTCGGATGAGTGTAAATTCACAAATAGAATGGAAAAGGTCTTGTCTTTGGTGTTCACTTGAGTGAAGTGATGCAACAAAAAGCGGTATGTGCTCTGTTCTGGGTTTACACGGAGGTCAACACGCTGAGTCCTTGGGAGGGGATGGATGCCAGAGTGATGAAGGCAAGAGATGGAGATGTAAAGGACTTGCATCGAGTTCCTTGCTCTGAAATGATTAAAAGACCTGCCTAAGACGAAGTCCTGACCCCACTGAAGTGGGAGTCTGTGATTCTTCTGTGATTTAGTTTCCAGCCTACTCCAGATATGTCTCAGCAGGAAAGTTAAACTTCGTAGTTATGATTTTATTAAAGCTTAAACCAGTCATTCTCACAGAATTCACCATTCAGTGCTTGGCAATCGCTGCCATTTTGAAGGATGGAAACTCTTTTAGGGCCTGTTCTGTCGATCACCTGCTCTGTGCTTGCTGGCTGGCCTGCATTGCCACAGCCCTTCAATTCCATTAATAGGGATGGCAGCGCACAGCCTGTCCCAAACCTAAAGTCCCATTTCAAGGTAACCGTAAGGCCTTTCATCCCAAATGAGTGGCTGCACGGGCTGGGCTAAATGTCCATGGAAATGGGCAGCAGTTTCTGCTGATTTGGTGATTCAGACTGCTTTTGTCTGTGCTCTCTGGCGAAGGGTGGTTCAGAGGCAGCCTAGGGTGGGCTGACCCTCCACATTGGCTTGGCTGTGGGTGGGTGCCAAATATTCACCCTGTATTTAAGAGCAGGAAATCTCTCGTCATCCTGGGCTGCAGCATCAAACACTCCCCACCTGTGCCTGGGCCACTCAGACCCCAAGAAGTGCCCAGCTCTGCTCTTTGCCAAGCACGGCATTCTCCCCTCCAGAGAGCTGCCCCTCAACCTTAACTTCCCAGGTTTGCGGTGTTGATGTGCCCGGTTTCAAGGACATGTTTGAGCAAGCATTTCTTCTTGGAAACCTGAAAATGTTTAATTAATAATGGAAGAACCTGGAGATGGAATTTTTCTTTTTTTTTTCAAACTACCATGTAAGTGTTTTGTTGGCAGAGCACCTCGGGATTGCTGCTGCTAGCCCTTTGCTGCAGCCGTCTGTTTTTCAGAGTTTGGCAGCATTCTTGCATTCCTTCAGGAGAGTGACAACTGATAGTGGACAATGGATTCTAAATCAGGAGATTAAAGATGTCTTGTAGGCTTCAGCAGGGTAACCTCTCCTCATCACACTGGAGATGGAAGCTACACCTGACATTCATTATCTTCCAGGGTGGCAATCTTTAACAATACCTCCGGAAATGCCAGAAGTTATGAGTGGAAAATTCTAGGATCAACGGTTCTGTTGCTTAGTGTTTGAGCTGCCTTTATGTATTTATTTCCTTTCTGTTTTTCCTCCTTATGGACATCATCCATGTGCCTTGCAGTCCATGAATGGTCACTAGTCTTTTGATTTATGTGGTTATTTTGAGAAATAATGACCAGGTAAATGCAAGGCAAGATTTTTCTTAGCCTTATTTCCTGCTTGCATCTTCCTTATACAGTTTTATACCTGTGTTTTCTACAAGTAGCATCTTAAGATGCAGTGAATATTTTGGAATAAGCAGATTTCTTTGGCTGTGTTTGGGTTTTTTTTGCACAAACCGTTGCAAATTAGCCGGGGTGGAATGGCAGGATCTGTGTTTAGCAGAGCGGGGTGTGTTAACAGCTGTTTGTAGGGTGTTGCATCACGTTGGCTGGTTTTGCCTGATAGCAAAAAGGAAATTTAAGCGATTGTAAAGCAAAAATCTAAATGTACCAAGGCAGTGTTTTGGGTTCATTTTATCTCTGGATTGGGTGTAAAGCCTTAAACCTTGTGCTCTGGGTATCCCTTCTTTTATAACTTCCTTTCTCAGGCCATTTCCTTCTACAGAACAGGAAATAAGGGTGATAGAGAGCAGACACTGACCTTCCTGCTTGGTGGTGTCCCTGGATCGTCTCTGAATGGGACACAAAGTCTCTTCTGACCTGCCATGTTGAGGAGATGCCCTTCTCAGAGGAAATCAAACAGGAAGATCTTAAGGCTGTGTATCATCACTGACATTTGTTATTCCTAAGTTTTCCTCAGATTTGTCTTTGGAAAACATAATTTACTGAAAATATTAAAATCGAGTCAGAATATAATCTGAGAAAAGAGCAAATGATGTCAGTTGGCTTAACTCACTGCAGTAACATGAGTGTCTGGCATGAACTGTGGCTGTGCCATTGAGTCCTTTCAGCAGATGCTGGTATTCTTCCAACTGGAAAAAAATAAAGCAAAACAAAAAAAACCAAACCCCATCCAACCAAAACGAAGTCAACTGAAATTTCTCATCTAGAAGAGTTTGAATGTAGAAAGAGGTCCTTGCTGCTCTCTACATGCAGCCTGTTGGAGTTAGTACTCTTGTGTCACTGAGGGAGAAAATGTAGCTGATTAATTTTATTTTCAGTATTCCTAAAGCATATTGTTAAAAAAAGTGCCTGATTTCTCTGCAAGTTGCTCTTTAGGATTGTCACTTGCTTGGCTGGGTGTCCAGCTCTCTTGGTCTGTTTTTAGGAATGGCTGCTGAAAATAGAGTTTAATAATTTACTTGCATAGAATTAATTTTTCAGCTTTTGTTCTTCTTCCAAGGTTTTAGAAATATGGAGACAATATAGTGGATTTTATTATCAGACCTGTGTTCAATGCTGTTTGTTGTTTGAACTATATAGAAAAAAGCAATAGTTTGACATTTCATTCAGAAATTCTGTGACAGATGAGCTATTTTTCTCCCCCCTCCACACTATTTTTAGTATTTTATTTGGAAATACAAAAGACCCCAGAACTTCGTGTTGACATTCTTCAGAAATGGAGTAAAATTGCTGCCCTCAGCAGAATGCAATTTACTGTGAGGGACGCCACAGTCCCCAAACAAGGAGCCAAGATAATTAGTCTACAACTGACAAATAAGTCTGCTATGCTAATGCAATGAAACATCCTTTTATCAGACTGTATCACACGGCAGTTTGTGCCAAGCTAGAGAGAAAAGAGAGTTTACTCTGAAAACACGTCCTCTTCTGGGGCAACAAAACTAATTCAGCAGTGACTGTGAAAGAATTTTCCTGACCCCTCCCCAGTATCACGGGATTTGGATTGACTGAATTCTGGATCAAACCCAAAACCTGAGTAGGGGTTTTTTTTTTTTTTTTGCAAAATCATTTCCATTTTTCTTTTGGCTGTAGCAAGAACAGCATCAAAGCAGCATTAAAAAGAATTGTGGCTGCAGAAGGACCAGTGTATCTGGGGAATGAAAGTGATTCAGCATTTTCTCTGTATCATCTCTCCAAAAAAGAGAAGGGTCTTTGCCCCCAATGCTGCAGCCTAAATAAACAGTGATGTGCTGGAGTAACTCCTCTGGCAGCCAAATCAAAACAATATGAGGTGTTTGTCAGCAACATGAAGTGCTTTACAAAGGAAGTGTGATTATTCTCATTTAAGAGATGGGAGATGAAACCCTTGTGTGCATGGTGAACGCTTCCATGTCTTGAGAGCCAACAGGTCTCATCTGCAGAACAGAGCCAGGGGTCAGGTTTAGATTGCCTTGCCTGGGTCTTGGTGGCTGTGATTTATGCAAACAACACACTTCAATACCATCATTGCACTGTGCTGGCCAGCACAGGTACTCTCAGAGCTGGCAAGTGACTGCTGAGCTCCTTCCCAAACTTATTTCCAGCATTTCTGGGTCCAGAGTCTCTTAGCTAAGTTGGTCAAAAGGCACTGCAAAGAAAGGACATTTATTCTTATTTATTAGGTTTTGCTCACTATATTTTTTTTTGTGAAATATGACGTGACCTTTCAGTCTGAGAGCTGTTAGATAATAAATATTATTAGCAGGGTCATTCCTTGACCAAGGGAAAACTGTCTGTTTTGAAATGATGAATTCTGTGAGGGGACAAGCTGTGGAAAGATGTCTGGTTTCTGGCAGCCTCAGCAGATGGTTGTACTGAGTGGATATTGCTAATTGCCACTGCTCTTATATTAGCATAGTGAGTAGGAATTGCTTTGCTACTTGGCCATGGGGGTGGGGAGAGAAGAAATGGGGTTCTTGTGTCTCAGGTGAGTGAGGTGAGAGCACAGGCGTTGTGGACCCACTGGCTGACACTCCTTTCAGGCAGTGTGAAGCACAGGTAACACCAAGGCACCTGGGGTTGAGGGGCAGCATGCACTGGCCTCCAGCAGAGAAGGGGCCACTGACATTATAACATACTGTAAATAAAGCATTCAACAAAGAAATTCTGAATATAAAAAGAAATCAGTATGAAAATCACAAGGATGATCACCGTGCTTGAGTAAGAGTGTGTGTAAAAACAGCACCCAGTTGCAAAGTGCTCTCTGGGGCAATGAGAGCTACTTGGTCTTTTTTTGGTAAAGCTGATGACTTAAGCTATCTGCTTTGTGAAAGGAGTGGATGATGGAGTGAACAGGACATGAGTCTTCAAGGAAGAAGAAAGGCAGAAATCCCTTTTCAGTGGAGACAGGATCTCATGATGTCATTGAGCACTTGATAAGCCAATTGAAATTCAAAAACTACATTTAAATTTCTGAACGATAAAACGAGAGGGAAATAAATAGGTTTGCACTAATGATTGCATAACCTCTTGACTAGAATCAAATTATATTTTGTACACTTTCAGTTAATTCTGTGGTCCTATATCCAAACAAGTGCTAAAGTTTAAAATGCAGTTAAGTGACATGGTAGAAATGTGCAAGGGCTGAGATTATTCTTCATCTTAGGTGCTGTGCAAGTCTTGTCTCTGCAATGTTTGTAGGGGTGTGTGAATTACCAGGGTTTTAATGCTCCAGTTAACTTTTTTAACAGGTAAATGGGCTTCTTGTGTTTTGGTATAGAGGCAAATCAAGGACATCTGTTTACTGACAGAACACAACTATCCTAAATGAGTCCTCCTGAAATTAAGCACTGAGAGTGTCCTGGGTTGGGTGTCTCGCTCAGACAGAGCTGAACTGAACATATGGCAGCAAATAAAGGCAGCTACCCTTGCAGATTCTCTGTGAAAGCTGACTTGGTGCCTGGTGAAAGACACAGCCTGTGCTCACAGGGCAGCCCTGGCTTTTGCCTCTGACTCCAGTAGTGTTATTTATAGCACCCAGGACTTTCTGGAGAGTGGAGGAATTCTGGTTGTGTCCCTGCTTTTCTGGGAAGTTGAATGTGCAGGGAGGACAATGTGTCAGGCTTTCCAACTGCTACACAAACTCGAAGATAATCAAACCAGATGAAATGTGGATTATGATTCTCCCATTCTGTCAGTGGTGTAGTTGAATAGCAGGTACTGGGAAGCGTTTATCTGTCACAGTTCACTTGTTTTCTCCCATACACCAAAAATAAAGCATCATCCCCTTCTTTGTTGACTGCTACACCACTGCTGCTCTTTGGGAGAACTCTGTGTAGTGAGATTTAATAATGGGTTAAATGAAAAGTTAATGAAATGATCATTTTATGTTCCTTGTAGCAATTTTACAGGAAATATGAAGGTATGAAAAATACAGAGACTGACACTTGTTTCTCTGTCTCAGCAGCATCTCACAGACTCACAGAGCAGAGTACTGATTGTGCAGCTAAACTGCTGAGGAAAGCTTTGTCTTTTCCTCTCTCCTGGTCCCAAGTCAGCCCACTTCCCTCTGCTTCCCTCCCATTCTCCTTGATTTGGAGGAGTTTGTGCCGTTGATGTCCTGCTGTAGACTCCTATTAGCATCGGAAATTTATCTTCTTCATAAATTGCTCTGTAGACGGTACCCTGACAATTTGAGTTGGCTTTAAATTGTTGTCACTGTCTCTGCTTCATCATCCACAAGTAATGATGTTGATAATGAAAATGTTATGCTATCATTTACAAATTCTGAGCCCCTCTGTTATCTATGAGGAGATGATAAGTAGATAGCAGAATATCAGTCTCATTTTCCCCTACAAGTATTCCGAGCTCCCAAGCACTGAAACAAGGCTTTTAAAGCCAGATTTAACAAGATATTTAGATACTTATCACAGCAGATTAGCAGCCAGTAGGATTTTTCAAATGAGTTTATGCAAGGTATGTGCTGAACTTCCACTTCAAGCGCAAAGAAATTCTAGATTTGAAGACTTTAAATTTGTGCTGGTGTAAGATAGATAAGATCCTGCAGGCTACAGAGAATGTGTCAGCATTCCTCTGTCAGCCCCGGCATCCTAAAACAGCTGCGGGATGGAAGCGGATCAAGTCCGTGGAGCGATTTCTCAGGAGCGAGTCCGGGCAGGAGGTGCCTCTTTTGTCCTCGTGAGGAAGGAGCAGACTCTTACAAAAGTTTCGTGTTCAGTGCCCGCTTTATTTTACCGGCCGTGCCGGGCATTGGCCGCGAGGTGCCCGTGCGGAGCGGCCCCGCGGGA
>VWPU01017872.1:15813-86289 GCA_013398955.1 Callaeas wilsoni | reverse complement strand
CGCGCCGCGCCGGCCCCGCGCCCGGCCAAGGGATGCTCCTCCACGCTCCCGGCTGTTTTGGGGCAGTCTGAGCACCTTCTGAGGGCCTGGTTAGTGGTGGAGGAGCTGTGGCAGAAGACAGGAAGGATGGTGGGAGTTTTCCAGGTCTCTCGTGCGGGAAGTGGCTCTGGAAAGCTCTGTGATGGGCCAGAGAGCAGGGCTGGGGTAGCAGGCTGAGGTGTCCCACAATGGTGCTCAACCTCCTGAACCTCAGGCGCTTCCCAGGGTCAGGGGAGAAGGAGATGGTTTGTGCAGGGGAGCTGCATTCCCTCCAGGCAGCAGCTGCCCTCTGCCCTGTGCACGAAGCCTCCATGGACCGATGGACCAGACGTGTGCTCAGCATCTTCCCTCGCGTTGCTAAGAGACGAGATCCCATGGGATGCTGCGGTGCCAGCGCTGAGCCCGGCACATCGGCAGGAGAACCTCTGGATGAGGGGAGGATGATGTAGGAGATCGCACAAAAGGCTGCAGCGAGGCACCATGAGAGAGAAAGCCCCACACCTCTCAGGGAAACCTCTGCAGTGGGGACAAAAGGGTCAAGGCCAGGAGGAGGAAGAGCTCAGCATCAGCAGGATGATGATAATCTGGAGAGAGGCTTCTGGAGGGTTTCGGGTCAGGAGTATCAGTCTGAAGTGAGATATTTCTGTTAGCAGCCCATTCCCCTTCCTGGGGCCATGGAGGCTCTTCGGTAGCAGCTGACGTGTGCAAGCTGCAGAGGGGAGGCTGAGGGGGCAGCTGGCAGAGGGGAGGGCAGGGGGACACCGAGGGCAAGGATGAGTGCACTGGGAGCTGGGCACTGTGGGGCCGCCCTCCCTGGGGCATTCGCATTGGGTTGAGGAATACTCGCTTGGCCCCTTTTGTTTCCTCTCTTTTGATATGGCAAGGAATTCATGAGGGGTCTGAAAGCCAGGGAGAAAAATGGTCAGAGTTGATACAGAAGACAGATTTCAGGACCTTTCCCTAGCACAAATTAGGTGGAAAACTGTCCCAGAACCTGGACTGGGGCAACAGAGTGTCCCTGTGATTTTGCAGCATAGCTGCCCCTCACTACCACAATAGGCATTTCTCCACCTCTGTGCAAGTCCTTTCCATGTTTTTCACAGCAACTCACATAAGCTAAAACCTTTCTTTGCTTTTTAGGTGACCACCCTTTCTATCATGTGATTCGCGACTTTGAAAGTATCCCATATTGCGATGCTGGCAGCACACAGGAGAGAGCAGGAGCCGCCAGGAGAGAGCAGAAGGAAGCACAAAACAAGACAGACTGACCGTGCTGCTCTGCCTCCTTTGGCATTCCCTGACTGGGCACCCCACGCAGCTGCAAACACCACGTTTAAAGTCCTGGGCTGCACTGACAAAGCAAATTAGGGGGTGGCTGCTCCAAGCAGGCAGCTCACCAGGCTCTCCCAGGCTTTTACATCCCCAAGTGCGTCTCCCAGGCAGTCCTTGGGAATGTTGCTGGTTGGAGGACTGTGGGTGCCACAGCCTGGGTTGGTCTCAGCCTGGAGCCAGGCAGGACTGTGGTGGTGGCTGGTGGAGGGACAGGCCCCTGTCTGTCACCAAAACACGGGAGTCCTTCCACAGTTTGTTGAACCTTCACCCCAAATTTTGATATTTTTGATGTGGTACTATTGTTAATTTAAAACTGTGGACTGCTTTAACATCAATCCAGTGTCCTGGTAAATGACAAAACCTTATTTTGTTTGTAATTCTTCCCAGCTGGCAGCTCCTTCCCCCCTCGTTACCCTTCTGTGCCCCCCACCCACATGGGCCATGTTTTCCTTTCTCTGGGAGCCCCTCTCTCTGTTGCCCTGGGAAGCGTTCAGCATTTTGCAGGGCAGAGCTTTTGGAAACACAGAGTCTTTGTCCAGAGCAGTCGATCACCTTGAACTGAGGCCCAGCTGGGTTAACACTTAGCTTCCAAAGTTGCTTCCAATCAGGAGGATCATCTGAGAGACAAAAGGCTCCTGCTGGCAAAGTGAAGCTGCTAGATCAGCACAGGAGCAGCTCTTGTTTTCCCTGGTTTGATGGGAAGCTGTAAAGCCTTCCAGCTCACTGCCTTCAGCCACCTCTTGCCACCCAGGTGGCCTGAGAGCAGGACTTTCTGGGCTGCACACTCAGGTGAGGGGACCTGGCTTTCCCAGGATCCAAACCCAGGCTCCCCAGGGGATGTGCTAGAGGCTGGAAGGTGCCGTTGAAAGGCAATTCTTCCCTCCACAGCGCCACTGTAAATTCATGACAGTGGTGTGGGAAGGTGCCAGCCTGTCCCTGGGGTGAGCAGACCTGTGCCACCCACTGGGCACCACGCTGGTCCCTGGCTCTGCTCTGGCTCACGTTTTCAGTGCCACCTTCTCCACAGCTCCCATCCCCTCCTCTCTTGGAGCACGGGGTCCCAGGGGGAAGAGCTAATGGCAGGTGTTGGTGGGGAAGGCAGAGTCCTTCCAAACCGCAGGGATCACAGGCAGCCCCAGCACCACCCTGCGTGCTCCATCCCTGCAGGGGTTGGACACTAACACACCCAAGGTGCTGATGGTCTGGCTGCCTCTGGACAAGTAACCCTGAACACACCGAGCCAGAGGAGCAAAGAGATACTGTCCTGGCTGGACAGGCAGCATGCTCCATCCCCCAAACTGCTGCACAAGAATCACACCCTGCTGTCCCCATCACCCCCAGCCTCGTCTGTAGAAGCTGGACATCCCAGTTCCACCCATTTGGAGAAGGGTGCTTCAAATCTCCCCAGCAAGTGGCTTCCTTCCTCCCAGAAATACGCTCTGAACTGCACTTTGAGGACTCCCAGTCTCTGCCAGAGACATCCCTGCTCTTGGGCTGCCTCCCTCCCTGCCGTGACTCTCAGTACATGGCAAGCAGGGCCATTTGCCAATGTTTGTGTCTCGACAAACAGTCTGTCAGCGTTTTGGTGTGTGGCTTCAGCTGGGATCAGCTCTGCCTTCTCTCCCCATTAAATGGCAGAGCTGTGTGCAAACACCCTGGCATCAAACCATCTGGGGCACGCTCGGGGCCAACTGCAGAGCTCCCAGTGCCATGTGTCACGCACCCTCTGGCACCACGGCGAAGGACGATGGTGGGATCGGCATTCCCACATTCCCGTGCCACGGCTGGCCCAGGGAACCACCCCTGCCCTGCCCGTGAGGCTCTCCTGTCCCACCAGGACTGCCTACCTGGGTGCCCTTTGCTCCAGCCTGGCTCACAGGGCACCTGGCACCAGCAGCAGAGAGCAGCCCTGAACAAAACAGGCTATTGAAAAGTAGCAGAGGTCAGAGAATCACGGAATCATGGAATATCCTGAGCTGGAAGGGACCCACAAGGATCACCAAGTTCAACTCTTCGCCCTGCGCAAGGATTGTTGAGTCCAGCTCCTGGTCCTGCACAGGAGAGCTCCAGGCTGTCAGTGGAAAAGAGCTTCTCTTTGGTGAGAGGACATGAATCCCCCTCTCCCACCATCATGACAAGCTTTCCTGGCCTTCACTCACAGAGCTGCTGAGCATTCCCCTCCCTCCCCGGCTCTCTGGGAAGCTGTGGCCTGGGAGATGGGAGCAGGACGGACTGTCTGCTAAGGCAGCACCCTGGTAGGGCCCAGCCTTGCTCACACAGACACTGTCTGAGCCCAGTGGCAAGACCATGGATGTATGGGCTAGGTTCTGTCCAGGCTGAAAGGCTCTGGAGTTGGTTTCTGGCCCAGAAACCTTGGATTCATCTACCTTCACCTTCAGCCTGGCCTCTGCTCTGTCCTCCAGCCTCAGCAGCCTGCACCAAGAGCAGACGCTGGCTTCTTCCCAGGGTCACACCCTGCCCTGGTGTAGCTGTTGCAGGAGAAGAGCAAACTGGAAGAGGAGATGTGTGGGACATGGTACATCCTGCCTGTCATCACTGCAGGAGACACCAGCGCCGTGCAGCAGCCAGGGGTCTTCTGAGCTAGCCCAGTGTTCCCACAGCACGTCCATGTTCCCCAGAGCTGTGTTTGCTCCCAGGAAGCTGTTGCCATGTTCCCCTGCCTTTCCTCATGAGTTAGCTCCTCATTGCTGATCTGTGAAGACCTTAAATGGAACATTTCCACATTCCTGCTGGACACTGGTGAGATGTGGGTTCCCCTAGGCCCAGGCCGAGGCCCAGGGTTCTCCTCAGCACCTGCATAATGAAGGCCTTGTCCCTCTTACTTAGCACAAAATCAGGATTCCAGCTAAGACCAATAGTAGAAGTGATTTATTTTATGCATCTGAACCTCGTCTTGCTTGGAGAAGGCCAGCTCTGGGTCACCATGGAGTGGAGCATCTCAAAGCGGCAAGGACAGGTGACACTCAAAGTGTCACTGGTGGAAGAAGGCACCCAGCCCCTTGCTGGACAGTCCACAGGCCCAGAGTTTGTGCTGTGGGGCACAATCCCAATCCTGAGGTTTCATTCTGGTGGTAGTGCTGGTGATGTGTTCATATACAAGTGCTATTTCCTTCCAAAATTACACACTGATGTTTCCTGAGGCTGCAAGGACGGAGCAATCAGCATCCCCACCAAGAGGGGCCATCAAGAGCTGCAGATGACAAACACATAACTGATCTAAGATCAGGTTACAGCAATTATTTCCCATTTCTGCCACTGACAGAAATGTGTGTCGCACCTACGATTATCATTAAACTGCAGCAAAAAAAAAAAAAACAACAACCATGATTGAAGCGAGATTAAAAACTGAGCCAGAGCGAACACAGAGCCTCCATGGCCACTGCCCATCACAGGAGCCTGATCCCCTCGCTGTGCCTCCCCCAGCCCTGAGCAGAGAGTGCTGAGCTGGGAAGCCAGTGCCTTACTCCAAAGGCAGCTTCTCCCAAAACAGCACGGCCTGCCTCTGTATCTGCTGCTCTTCAGGAGACCAAGAACATCCATAAACCTCCAGCTCCCGGGGCTGGCCAGGAACAGCAGCCAGCCAACAGATCATGCCCAGCACGTGCTGGGTCCTCACTGTGGATGCACAGAGGCCAGGTCTGGGATTGGGATGTGCGGGACAGGAGCTCCCTGTCCGCCTGTCCCTGGGCAGGGCTGGCTGGGACACACCACAGGTGACATCCAGGTGTCTCCCTGTGACAGTGCCAGGCTGGGAATGGGCTGAATCGGGTCTCAGCAACGTGTGGGGGCTGCTTGTTCCTGCTCAAATGTTCATCAACATGAGTTTGGTCACAGCCATTCTCTGGGGGAATTATCACGGGGGTGTGCTGTGCTCCTGGGGGAGATGCAGGCAGTCAGGGCTTTTCTACCTCTGCACAGGGAAGGAGGGGCAGGAATAGGGTCAGGAGTGGGGGGGTCGGGTGGGCAGAGGCGCTGGAAGAGGATAAATCAGTTTGGGATTAGAAGGTGGCACTGGCAACCTGCCATGTGACAGCCAGGCTTGCGAAGCCAGGAGCCCAGCTGTCAGCCTGGTGGCAGCAATTAAATGAGGTATCGATTGAGGAATTGTTGTCTGCAGGGTTTAAAGATAAGATCGATGGAGACCAAAAGGTTTAGGCTCCGTTTACTAATTAGTCAGGCACGCTTGGGAGAGAAGCCTTTGGAGACATGGAGAGCTGAGCTGTGTACGGGCAGCACTGCCAAAGTGCTGGGTGCCCCCTCCCTGGCACCACGTCCTCACCGCTCCTGATTCTCCGGTGCCAAAGGCTGAACGGGCACTGTGTGACGGTGCCAGGGATTTAAATCAGCTGCGAGGTGGGGGCAGTGCAGGGGGTGAGGATTCTGTCTGCACTGGGATGGTGAGCTGCTTTCCTCCCAAGGCAGGGATGTGGGAAAGAGGGGCTGTGCACGCATTTGGTCGTGGGGAGGAGTAAACCAAGAGGGGAGCTGCTCCCTTTGCATTGCAAATTGTCTGGGGGTGAATTGATCCTTTTCTTAGGCTCTGGCATTAGTTGCAGGCTGAACACATTTCTCTTCCCCCTGCTCCTTGTGCAGCAAGCCGAGGGACAGAAAGGAGACAAATGTGGCACAGACTTGTGGCTTCTGTGCTGATTCCGCCTGTGCTCCGCAGAGCCAAACTGGGGGAGAGCAAGGCGGTGGCGTTCTGCCCTGTGTGCTTTGTTCCCTCACTTCCAGACGATGCCCAGGACATGGTCAAATGGGGACAAGCGGGAAATGGCCTCGCCTGGGTGTGGTTTGGGTGGCCTTTGAGACCGTCTCCATGCTTGTGCTTGTGGGAGAGGCTTCAAAACAGAGTTGCCTTTAAAGCTGCTGGGGAGCTGGGCTAGCCCGTGGCTCTCGGGATGTCTCGGGGGCAGCTGTGCGTTGGGAAGAGGCGTCCACGTGGCTCCCCCTTCCTGGGACAGCCGGAGAATTCCTCCTTTCATCTCATCTCACCAGGAAAATTCCAGCCCAGCCAACAGAGGAGGGTCAGGAGCCGTCCCGATGTGTCCTGTGACCCACAGCCCGCCTGGGGCCATGGCCACCACAGCCACGGGTCACCCACGGCTCAGAGCCGCTGCCCAGGGCACTGGCACGGCGAGACCAGCCCCGGGGAACGCTGCGGGCTGCACTCCCTGCACCGGCCCGTCCTGCTGGTCCCGAACAGCGCCGGGGGAGCAGGGCCAGCCGGGAGGAGCAGGGCCAGCCGGAGGAGCAGGGCCAGCCGGGGATGCAGCAGTCCCACCCCAAGCCCTGTCCTTCGGCCGGGACTGGCATTAGCGGCACAACCCGAGCAGCGCTGCCGTAAAACACCGCAGCGAGCCGGGGAGCAGGCGGAGGAGCCGGAGTCACCCGGAGACGGAACGTGCCCCCGGGGGTGGCGGGGATGAAAGGGAGGGATGGAAGAGAAAACAGAGATCAAGGACACTGTGACGCCATGTGGCTGTTCCAGGGTGTCTCATGCTTTCGCAGCAGGGCTGGGCAGATTTATAGCTTTGTCTTGAGGGTCTGGAGCCAGCCTCCACTTATTTCAAATTTAGGAGGCAGTTTCCTTTGCTTTTCCTCTTTCTCTTTCTCTGGCTTGTTCAGCTGCGTGTCCCACGCTGGAGCAGACCCATGTCCTTGTCCTCTGCATACGGAATTAGTGCCTGGGACAGATACCGTGTCTCTGCCCGTGCCAGACAGAACCAAACAGGGTCTAAGGGATCATTGTTTTCCTGCCCTTGTCATACAGCTCTGTGCCACTGCAGTGCCCAGAAAGTGAATTGAACAATCCTTCTCTATGGGAGACACGAACCAGGCAGCCGGCCAGGGCTGCCAAAGCTGTAATGTTCTTCCAGTGTGGATTTTGCTTTCTCTATTCTCCCCCAACAGTGGGGCTGACCATTCTGCCTATGGCCACCTGACCAGCTAAGAGGGAACAGGATCTCCGGTGGTTTCTGTGGGTTTTAGAGCCAGCAAATGCCCTCTAGACTCTCTGCTCCAGAAGCCATTTCAGCCCATGCCACCTCCTCCACAAGGCTGTGATGGATGAGAAATGCAGGAGACTGACACAGTTCAGACAGCACATCCAGGGTCCTGCCTCGTGATGTGACTCTGCGTGTCAAGCATGAGATCAGAGCACTCTTTTCTGATTCCTGAAGAGGTTGCGGGAACCACCCAAGATGACCCACTCCTCTCCCTGGTTTCCTGCTTTCCAGCATCTGCCTCTGCCAGGAGAAAGGTTGGTGGGTGGCTGATGATGGGTACCCCAGTGCCACCCCGACCTCCAAAACAGTTCGAGGGGACCCTTAGCTATTTTCCAGGCCTGCTGCCATGATCAGGCACTTGAAGAGTTTCCCAGGGGAGATGCAGATAAGGACAGACTCATCTGCAGAGAGATAGAAAAAGCTCCAGAAATCAGTCTGGGTCCAGTCTGGGTCTCCCAGGAGATGCAATAAGTCTCCTCCATAACTGATCATTTCACATTTTCAGGCTGCCAGAGCATGCAGGAGGCACTGCCTCCTCCACAGGTCACCACAACAGAGGGGACAGCAGAGCTATTCCCACCTCTCCTCCGTTTTCCTCGTGGCATCAGCTGCAATCCAGCAGCAGAGAGAACAAAGAGCAGGCATCAGGAAAGCTGTTACAGCTCCCCACTGGGCTTGCTGTGAAGCAACGGGGAGCAGGAGCAGGACTGAACCCCAGCCCTTCCAAGAGAATCAGTGGAAGCACAGCACCTTTCTGGGCCTCCCCATACCCTCCATGTGGTTATTTCTCTCCAGCACAGACACACACGTCTACAGGCAGACAAACAACCCCAGCAGCAGGCAGGAGGTTTCTTGTCTGTGCACAGGAAATCTCCATCTTTTAGGCTCAAGGAGATCTCATCCATGTGAATAAAAACCTAAAGGGAGGGTGCAAAGAAGATGGGGCCAGGCTCTTCTTACTGTGCCCAGCAACAGAAGAAGAGGTGATGGGCACAAATGGAAACACAGGAAGATCCCTCTAAAGGGATCAGGAACATCAGGAAACTTTTTTCCCTCTGAGGGTGACCAAGCACTGCCACAGGTTGCACAGGGACTTGTGGAGTCTGCATCCTCAGAGGTATTTAAAACCTATTTGGATATGGAACTGAGCAACTGGCTTTGGGTGGTCCTGCTTGAGCAGGGAGCTGGGCCAGGTGACCTTCAGAGTTCCCTGCCAACTTCAGCCGGTCTGTGATGCTGAGATCTTGCTCAAGGGAATTTTCCATCGTTCTTCTCTCCAAGTCAAAGCCTTAGATTCTTCTCTCTCCTTCCTACTGATTTGCCCAGGTTGATGGCTGTCACAAATGCCAGAGTGACCTGTGTGGGGCCAGGTGGACGTGGATGGCTCTCCCAGGCAAAGGAAGATGTTTGCCTGCTCAGCCACAGCCCCGGGAAAGCAGCAGAATCTGTGTATGGGCCAGAGCCACCACATGCAGGAAACTTCACTGACTCCCTCCATGCCAGGAGGGGCAGGAAGGCTGGGAACTCCCACACGAGCTGGCCTTGGCCCCTCCAGCACTGGGATTGACGTGGACTCAGCCAAGGACATGTTAGAGATGGACTCTGCGCAGAAAGCAGGGCTGCCCCTGGGAGCGCATCCCACGCCAGGCTGTTCCTGAGGCCAGGCTTCCTCCTACCCAGACTTCTCTTCCTCAGATCCAGGTCACTGCCTCTTGCCCTCCCATCATCAAAGATGGTGAATAATTCACTCCATTTCTGTCTTTATCTTGGAGGTATTTAGAGTGCGTGATCGGTGCCCATAGACAATTCCCTCGCCTGAGCTCCATAAATTGTGTTGTGTCGCTCTCTCCTCCCCACTGCCTGTGCTAATTGCTGCTTTGTGTTTGCTGACCTCTCGCATTCTGTTTGGTTTCTTGCATCCTTGGACCGTGGGGGCAAAGGCTCTCTCCCTTTCTCCCCAGGCTCTCCACTGGGGCCCCAGCGTTGTGGGCAAACCGATTCCCAGGTAACAGGGACACAGCGGGTGTTGTGAGACTGCGGGGTCATCTCTCTGCTTTCTGGGCATTCCGTGTGATCTCACTCGTGGGCACATCCCACAGGGAGGAGAGGCTCCTTCAGAACGATGGGATGGCTTTCTTTGCAAAGCAAGGGCAGCTGGAGCACGCGGTGAGCTCCTGCTGCACATCCAATGCCTGGCTGGGTCATTGCTAACTCCAGCTCTGCCTCTACAGGTTTTGGGGTCAGGAGGGACCTAAGGGGATGTATGGCTTAGTGTCCAAGGCCAGATTGGATGGGGTTCTGAGCAACCTGGTCCAGTGGGTGGTATCCCTGCCCATGGCAGGGGGTTGGAGATGAGCTTTAAGGTCCTTTCAAACCCAAACCGTCCTACAGTTATGAGGGCAGATTTCTCCCAGTAGTTTTTGGGTTGGGCCATGCTTTAGACCTCTCTCCTCCATGAGGAACCATCCATCTCTCATGCCCATGGCAGGACTGAGTCATAAACAGGCCAAGTGTTACTCATGGTGTCCCAAACTCCC
The DNA here is from genome assembly GCA_013398955.1 of Callaeas wilsoni. Classification (NCBI taxonomy): domain Eukaryota; kingdom Metazoa; phylum Chordata; class Aves; order Passeriformes; family Callaeidae; genus Callaeas; species Callaeas wilsoni. The sequence continues at coordinate 76,352 of VWPU01017872.1, read as the reverse complement.
AGGGTTGGCCACCAGAGTTGCTCCAGAGGAACGTGTGGCTTCGAGCTGTCCCCCGTGGCTCAGGAAGCACCATAGCACCGCAAAGTGGGCACAGAAAGCTCGTGCTCAGTGATGCCTCACTGGCCTGGAGGTAAGCACAGAACCATGGAATTATTAAGATTCTGTTCTTAATAATTCCATTATTAAGGCTGTTCCAGCCTTCTAATATCATCGAGTCCGACCGTTAACCCAGCACTGCCAGGTCCACCCCTAAACTGTGTCCCTAAGCGCTGCAATCCAAGCTTTAGTGCTCGCTGGTCAGCGCTGGACAGCCCACAGGGCATCCTGTGACAAGAACCAGGAGATAAAGGCACCAGGCACGTAGCAGCACTGTGCCTGTTTTCCTCGGGGATGCAGTTACTTCTCGGCAGTTGTATTAAATCTTTATTTCTGTATCCTTGGCTCTCAGCACCGCCAGTCTCTCAAGGCAGGGAGTCCCATGGATTAGACTTTCGGGAAACAGCCTGCTCCTCCCCAGCTCAATGTTAATGTGGTTACTCCCAGAGGTGCTCAAGGTCACTCCGTGCCTCCCATCTAAGGGAGGATCATGGGCTGAGCTGTGCCAAGTCTGGCAGGTCTGAGCTGCTGGTGGGGCAGGATCCAGAGCTGGCCTCAACTGGGCTTACCGTGGGGCAGCTGCCAATCTGCACAGGGGCCCTGGGGCAGCTGTGGGGTCCCAAGGGAGGGCACCAGTACCCCCAGGGCTGGTGAAACTGGAGCAGATCTTTCCCACAGAGTGGGCTTTGGTGCTGCACTGACCAAGGGACAAAGAGCAGAGGGGAGGACAGGGCTGGAGCAGGTCAGGGAGGCCAGAGCTGCCCAGACCCACAGCTGAGCTTCATCCCCCTCTGCTCACACCAGCGGGATGTGCATCCCGGGACGCTGCTCTCCTGGCCACTGGGCACACAAGGGCTGCTGGTCCGGCGCTGCCATGCTCCTTCTCAGAGGTGTCCCCACCGGTCGCTGCCTGTCCCCCCGCAGGGAGAGGGGAGCATCGCCACCGCCTGCAGCTCCCTCGGGCCCAGAGCAGGCGGATGCCCGGCTCTTCTCCGCTCTGCTCGAGGAGCCGCGGCGAGCGCGGCAGGCAGCACTGCTGTGTAGATGCTCAGCTAGGCCAGCATACGGTGCTGTAGGTCCGTGGTAAAGCTTGTAAGACGGCACAGTGACCTGGGCTCCGGGAATTGCTAGAAGTCAGCCCAATAGCACTGGGAAAGCTTGTGGAGGCTGCTTCCTATTTTGCTTGGGGTTTTTTTGGGAGGGCAGATGTTTAAATGCTAAAAGGTCCCGGTTTAAATGCTAAAAGGTCCCGGCCCCAAACTCTACAAAGAAGGGGATGAAATGTGGCTGGTGTGTTTCTGAAGTGATGCTGCTGCACTCGGGAGCCCATCCTGCGTACCGGCACTGGGCTCCAGGCTCTCAGTCCCATGGGGCTGGCAGTGAGGAGCCGGCACACCCAGCCTGTGCCTGAGCGGTGGGAGATGCTATGGGCACAGGCCAGTGGGAGAGGAGATGGGTGCAGTGAGAAATCTCACTTCCCGGGAGCTGCTGTGCAGCATTTCCTGTCTGTTTCCAGTTTTGGAGGATCTCTTCCCAAGGAGAACAAGGAGGAGTCCCATTTTCCCAGGGACAGTATGCACTGTTTGCCTCATCCCACGAGTCTACTGAAAAAGAGTTTTGCTGAGCAGTTTTCAGTCCACCACATGCAGAGGACCACTGTACCCTCACTGCCATGAGGAAACTCCACTGCCTGCCCCCACCTCAGTCATGGGCAAATTCTCACACCAGTGCCATTTACACTTCTACCTCACAGGTGCAGATTTTTACAAAATGGTCAGCTGACCCCTATCAGTGTCCCCTCTGCTTTCACGGGTGCCCAAGGACACAGCATTGTGCTGTCTGGAGGGTGTCCTGGGGACCCAATGGCTCCGAGGTGGCTGAGTAAACGTACCAGCTGATGGAGGCGGTCATGGGACCCGGCTCCACGCCCCCAGCTCGATGGCGAGGTGACAGGGGATGCGAAGAAGTGGAGCCCTGGCCCACGCTGGGCCCCCAGGCATTGCACTCGCTCTGGCACCTCCTGAGAGCTTCCCTGGGCAGGGGGCTGCTGAGAGGGTGGCTGCCAGCGCCACCCTTACAGCAGAGTCGTGTTGGGTGAGGGTCACACCCCGGGCACAGACCCCACGCCAGCCCAGGCCAAGGGAACACATCAGCACAGCACAAGGCCACCCAAACCACTCCTCCCTCCCTTCCTTCCTCCCTCCTTCCTCCCTCCCACGGTCTGCTGGCTCCCCAGCTCACAGCCCTTCCTCCCAGCATCCGAGGGGCACTGATGTGACATTAACCCTGTGCTCTCCACAGCCTCCGTGTTATTACGGCCCTCCCAGGGGGAAGAGTGCATGGCTGTTGTGTGGGGGTCAGCCTCTTCCAGGAGGTGCAGCATTGAGGTGTCACCCCGGGCTGCTGGGTCTGCTCTAGAGTCCCTCTGCTCTCTGCTGTCCCTTCCAGCAGTCCTCTCCTTGATGCTCTGGTCCCTGGGCTGGGACCAGTGTTCTCCCTATGGCTGGAAGCAGTGGGAAAGGCTGCTGCCTGCACCTCGGAAGGAGGGTGCACCCTGTCAGCTCAGCTCCATTGGGTGCTCTGCTCCACACAGGGATTTAAGGCTGCGGCTGGTGCCTTCAGCATTTCCACGTTTAATGTTGTCCTTTGTGTTTCTCAGGCAGGAAGAGCCGTGTGTACAAATAATTAAAGGGAAGAATCGGAGTGATTAGGGCAGATGATTATTGTCAAATTATGATTTATCTCAGAGGGAAATTAGTATCTCCCCCTCCCCCAAAGGGCTCAGCGTAGCACAGTGAATGGGCACTGGTTTTTTGATTAATAGATGCCTTTAGAAGGTCACCTACATCCATTGCAGATTAACTCAGTGGGAAAAGTTCTTTCAGTAATTCAAGCTGTTGTTCTCACAAGCTGTCAGCTCGCTGCGAATCGGGAAGGTCCATCCGTTACAGGGCTGCTGGGTTGGAGGGGATCTTTCTTTCCTCCGGACACATAGGCGTGATATATGATGCACAGAGACATGGATGACCGAGAAAACGAGCTGTGGAAAGAAAACAAAAACAGCAGTAAAGGGAAGCGAGGGAGCCGAGAGAGCTGGCCCAGGCAGCCTGGGGCTGAGACTGGAGGGGCAGAGCTCAGCTTGAGGCTGGTGCTGGAGCACTGGTCCCAGAGCTGCTCTGCTCAGCGTTGGTGAAGGGCTGTACCCGCTCCGTGAGCTCCTCCTGCTGTGGAGACAGTAACTCATCTCGTGTTGGCTCCATCCAAGCCTGTGTTTAGACATGTCTGTGGAGGTGTTGGGAAGGCTGGAGCCAGCATCCCATGGGATCTGACACACTTCTGTGCACTTCTGGCAGAGGTCCCACTGTGTCAAAGCTTGACTCTTCCACACCATGGGCCTCGCAGCCGGCTGAGGAGGAATGACCGCACCACGGTCTAACAGCAACTCAGGCATCTTCTTGGGGAAGGCAGGAATCGGTGATGGCAAAGTGGAAACACAACCAGCAGGGCTGGGATGAGGAGGAGTTGGGACTTAGAGCATGTTTGGGCACTGTTGGTTCAGCACCCATCCACAATCCCATGAGCAGTGCCAGAGATGCTCATACTGGTACAAGCCGTTCTTCCTATTGACCTTCTCGAGATGTTCCAATTCCTTTGAGCTTCTCAACCCCTGTGCTTATCCAAGTCTACAGAAGGGACTTCTTCCCTCCTCATGTATCCGTCCCTGCATGAAGACACTCAGGAGACCCCACTGAGGTGACATCCTACATGGTGGCTTTGTGCCATTAGGTTCTGAACACCGACCAAGGCCCAGCATCTCCTGTTGCGTTGGGAATGATGTGATGGTGGGGCAGCTCCTGCTGCCATTTTTAACTTGTGCGCATTTAAGACAAAAAGAGAGACGGGAGAGTCCTGCAGGTATCCTGCATTTTAAAGTGGAAACAAAGAGATGAAGATGACTCTGTTCCTTGATAAGCAACCATGATAATTGTATTTAGATTTCTTTTCACAAATGAATGATATTTCAGCACGGTCATCAAAAATTCCCACTAACAAACGTTTCTTTTGCATCCATCTAGCCTTCATCATAAATCTATGTGCCAGGCATTAATAATATTTTCAGCAACAGATTGATTGACTAGAACATAGCTGGGTTTTCTCTAAACACTAAGGGGTTCTCAACTGATTTATCACATACTGAAGTCTGCACATATTTATATGTGTACCATATTCCTTGTTATATACGTACCCCTCCTTTACCCAAGCTTTCTCCAGCAGATCCATCATGATGGTGTCAATGGCTACTGTAGATCTGGACATTTTGTTGCCAAATCTAGAGCAAAGGCTTTGCTGGCCCAGTACAGAGTTGGTGTGTTTTTGATAAATGACTTTTAAGGCCAGAAGACACAATTAGGTCATTTTGAGTGACATAGTCCAGAGGCTCTTATCCACTCACCCCTGCACAATGTCCAGTAATTTAGAGACCCAAGGTTTATCTTCCAGAAAAGCCTTCTGTTTTGAGGCATCGAGAGATTGCTGGTTAGGCTGGTTTTAATGCAGGGCTTTGGATATTTGGAAGGTTTGGGGGCGTATATGAGAATCTTGCTTTGATATATTTTAGTTAGTTTGAGGTTTGCTGAGAAGAGCTTAAGCCTGTGGGCGACACTCTTCAAGGGCTTCAGGCTGGAGAAGAAATAAAAACATCTCCTGATGCCGTTTCTAAAGCTGTCCTCATCTAGATCGTGAGGGATTGGCCACAGAGTACATCTTCTCTGGAACCAAGAGGTAGCTCTGGAGTTGCTCCCTGTGTCCATCACACACTAGGGACAGAACACAACAAAACGGAGGAGGAGAGAGCAGCAGGACAGCACTGAAGACCAGTTTGCCCTGTATAGCCAGGCTCCTGGACTAGATCTCAGCATCAGTCATCACAGGGCTTAAGAAGACCAATGGCAGGGACAGGGAGGGCGGTTCCTGCTTCCAGCGCACCCTGCAGTCTGATTTTGGCTTCCTGGGGAGCGGGTGCTGGTGAGCTGATGAGAGGAGAGCTTTCAGACAGCAGCTGCCCAGAGAGCTGAGCCTCAGCTGGAGGGGCCCTCTCTGACATGGGCATGGCATCCTCAGGACACTGCGTCCGTACCAGCAGGAAGAGGCAGCTGGAGAGGAGATCAGGTTGAGAATTTTATTTTTACCCCTTTAATATCCTTTGATCCCCTGGTAGACACTGGGGGGACTGGCAGGTGCACTGCTGCGCCCAGCTCTGGGGGGAAGGCATCTGCTGGTGTGTGCACCATTACAGTGATCACTGGTGTGATTGACTGGCTGTCTAATGGGTTGTTACAGCACTGCAGAGCCTGTCTTGCTCTACAGGTTAACTGTGAGGAGCTGGGGAGATGAAGCAACACTCCTCTAAATTGGGCTGTGCATTGGGAGCAGCAAGAAGGATCTCAAAAAAAACCCCACCCTACCCTTTGCAAAATTTTCTTTTATCGTCTTTCACAAGGGAGGCCACAAACAAATGGAGGAGATGCCAGGAGTCAAAAGGAAGTTTTCAGGGTTTCTTTTTGGTTCTTTAAAAAGCCTGAGTTGTTCAAGGCAGGCTTATTGCTCCTGGAAATTTTGTTAATGCAGAGAGATCCAACTTCTGCCTTGCTGTCCTTAGCTTGGTGCAAGGAAACCAATGACTCAGGGCCTTTGCAGCCCTGTACATGAAGTTAGGAGTGAGGTGTTCAAACTACGAATGTTGTTCACCAGGCACATAAATCTGCTGTCCCAGATGTTTGATATGAATCTCAAACGCTTACTATCAATTTCTAACATGCTCACATGCCCTACACAGAAACACATTGTGGATGTCCCTGACACAAGAGCTTCCGGTCTGTGTCCTTGGCTACAAAATCAACTCTCCTCTCAACAGGATTATGGTCACCAGGCTCCTGGTGCCAGCGCCTGTGCTAACCCACAGCTCGGTGTCCCAAGAGGGCAAGGGGCAGGTGGCCTCAGCAGTGTGGACCTTTCCTTCCCTTCTCAGGTCTTCACACAAGTCCCACCAGGCAAAGCCAACCTGGGAGCCACAAGCTGGTGCAGCCCTTGCCCCAGGTGACCAGGCCCACAAACCATGTTGGGTGAGGAAAGGATGGTCTCCCTCCCTTGTGATGGGAAGGACTTGGATGCCAGAAGACAGAGGAGTTTTGGATGCCACAAGACAGAGGAGTTTTGGCTGCAGGATCGTTTTGGAAGAGCAGATCCCTGAGCTCTCTCCAGCGGTGTATGACCGAGGGCAGCTCTCCCCAGGAGAAGGCAGGAGGGAGGATGGAGGATCCTGTGCTGAGCCTGGAAGCAGCCTGCCTCCGGCTGGCTCCTGGAGGGACACGGAGGACCACGCAGCTCCCGCTGTCGATGCCATGTGTGGCAGGAGCACACTTGCCGTTTGTTCTGGCTCTGGGAACAGCAGGCCTTTGATTCCCTTGGTAGAGCTCATCTGCGCTTCTCTCTGGCCTCCTCCTTTCTCTGTGCCAACCACGTGCCCCCCAGCCCGTGGGCTCTGCTGTCATTGTTGGCCGCTGGTTCCACTGGCCGCGGCTTATTGCATCTGTTTTGATTTGCTGGGCCTTGCATTCAGCCATCCGTTCAGCTTTTATTGTGGGTTTCTAAGCGTCAGCTCCGGGTGGTCATCGGTGGCTCCTCTCTCCCAGGCCATGCACCAGCTGCATATTAATTGCTCCCCTTTCTCTGCTCCCTCACTCCTTCCCCGTCTCACCCCGTGGCATTTGCGGTTTGCAAACTTTGTGGGAACACTTTGCGATCAAAGCCCGGCTCTCCCCTAGGTGAAGGTGTGAGGAGGGCTTGGCCGTCTCTCACGGGGAGGCTGGGGATTACACCAGAGGCAAATCTGGCCCCTCACCTGCAAATCTGTGCTGGGAAAGCCTTCTTCTGATTGCTCTGTCCATCTGCTGGCCACTGGCCATTCCTCACCATTGGCTACTGCCCGATGCTTTGTCCAGTCTAACTTCAGTATCCTGAGCAGTGGGGCTTTCGCACTTTCTCTGTCTGATCAGTGCCATACCAAGAAAATTCCAACTTCTTCATAGTCTCCCGAACATGGAATCATAGAATCACAGAATCACAGAGTCATAGGATCATAGAATTATAGAATCACAGAGCCCCTAAGGTTGGAAAAGACCTCCAAGATCATCAGGTCCCGATGCCAGGAGGTTCGCTTTCCCCTGGTGCCCCTGTGGTACTGCCTAGTGCCAAACAGAATTTCACACTGTGAGATGTTGCACTGAGAGAAAAAATAAAAATAAATGCTCATGCTCACAAGCCTGAGCAGGCTCCTTCTGCCCGGCCTTGCGCTGCTTCTCTGGGCTACAGCACTTTGGAGACTGGGCTGTCTTGAATCATGAGCCTGCCCTGGCTCTGAAGTGTTGTGTTGCTTAATGACTGATGATAATGTCTCTGTATGTAGGCTTGTAGCCTGGCTATCCATCTTTAAATTTCAAAATCTTTCCTCCTCAGCCATTACCTCCACCCCCGTAATCATTCCTGTTGCTCTTCTCTGAATTCCGCCTCATTTGTCCTTGTTTGAAGGTAGAGCACAATCGAACCAGCCAGTCTGGGAGCCTGGGTGGGGGCTGAGGTCCCAGAGGGGTCAGGACTGAGTTTTGAGAGGGGCTGAGGCCTCAGAAGGATCTGGGATGAGGTCCAAGAGGAGTCCACCTTCACTCCTTGGCCCTGAGCTGCCCTGAGGACAAGAAAGTTCATCAACAGCCCATCCAGCTGTGTCAGCATCAGCTGACCTGGGAAGAAAGGTATTTCTCCAAAGCTTTATGAGGACAGAGGCTGTAGGCTGGAAATGCTTCCAACATTTAAGCTGCCCGTGCCTGTATGTGCTCACCTCCCCCCTGAAAATCATTGCACACAAATGGCTCAGTGTTTTTAGCAAGGTCTGCCTGCCCACAGGAGCTCTTAGCAGAGGATGCTGCACCTGAGCTCAGTGGGACAGATAATGGCGCAGTCTGCCAAACTGGGACATGAAATAAAACATGGAAAGAGAGTCCATCACTTGGGAGGTCTCTGGTCCTTCCTGCTGCTTGGAGAAGGGCTGTTGGCATGTCACACCTCTGTGACCCAGCCCAANTCTGGTCCTTCCTGCTGCTTGGAGGAGGACTGTTTGCAGTCAGATGTGGCTTTGTTTGGCCAAGTCTTGAGAATCCCACACCTCTGTGACCCAGCCCGGGGCTGCACCACCCACCTGGGGAAGGAATTTTTTCCACTATCCAACCTGAAGATGCCACCTGCAGCCATCGCCTCTCATTATCTCGTCCACCACTGCTGAGACCTTGTGGGTTAATGACGCTGGGCTGTGGCCTAGGGTGATAACTTTCTGTTTTAAGGTGAAAGAAAGCCAGACTGACTCGCCAATGTGTAAAGAAAGGCGTTTTCCCACCCATATCCAACTCGCCATCATCCATCCGAGCCGGCTGCCGCTGCCGTCGCTGCCGTAGACCATGGCATTGCTCCTGTGCAAAGATGGGGCCTGGCAGCTCTGCTAAGCCCCCAATTTTTTCTGCCTGGAGTAAGACTGGCACTTTTTCATCCTAGCAGGAGAACCGTGGTATCCAAATTAAGCACAAGCTGTAGTGTTTGAAGTCTGAGCAATGAGCTTTCCTTGGCAATGGGTGGGTTTCTATCATGGGGGTAGGGAATTCCTCGTCTGCCCTTGATTTCACTCCCAAGCAGTTTCTGTTCCGTGTCCTCACCTCTGTTCATTTCATGGGCTCCAGCAGGGTAAGTAGATCACAATTAAAGCCACAGTTAGGGGAGCTGGCCAAAATATTTGATAGGAACTTACTTAAATGGAAAGATTGTCCCTTTTTAATAAATAAGTGGAGTTGGCATGAATTCAATTTGACATTTGCCATATTCTGCAGAATTATGAGCATTCACTTTTTTCAGAAACTGTATTTAAACAGAATGCTTTTGGTCGATGACAAATTTTGAACAGTTTTGGAGAAGGTTTCAGTAAAAATAGACAATGTGTTAGCAAACAAAAATCAGGGGGTTTGCGAACTTCCAGGGAGACCTTGGGTGGGTTCACAGGCAACCATTCCAACCATTTTTCAGCTCAGGAAAGCTGATGTGAAGAAGCTGCTGAACTCCTTGTAAACATTATTGTTCGGACAAAGAGGAATGGCTTCAAACTGAGAGAGAGTAGTTTAAATTAAATATTAGGAAGAAATTTTTCCCTGTGAGGGTGGTGAGGCCCTGGCACAGGTTGCCCAGAGAAGTCGTGGCTTCCCCATCCCTGGAAACGTCCAAGCCCAGGTTGAACGGGGCTTGGAGCAACCTGGTCTGGTGGAAGGTATCCCTGCCCATGGCAGGGGGTGGAATGGGATGATCTTTAAGGTCCTTTCCAACTCAAACCATTCTGTGATTCCATCATTCTGTCGTTACTCAGAATACCTCCAGTTCAACCCAGTGCCTCTGGACAGAGAGGATCATGTTCCTGCCAATAGGTAAGAAAGTGTTTGCGTTTCCTCAGTCTCCCCAGCTCCAAATAGTAACCACCTGCACATGGCTTCAAACATCCTGCACAAAGCAGCTCCTTGCCAGCTCTTGCCATGGGCATGGAGGCCCAGCAGGATGGGGAATATTGATGTGTTGTGCTATAAGCAAAGGGCACATGTCCAGAGCCACTTCTCTGGTCTGTACATGCACGCCTGGCCCCAGAGAGCCAGTTCCTCTCCTTGTTTCGCTCTTGTCTCTTCCATGTTCTGAAGAAAGGACTTCTCTCATCTCTAGCCCCTGGAAGTGGGCTATCTTAATCGCTCAATTTTAAAAACCTATTAGCTCTGTCCACCAATGCAAAACCTCCCACCCTCAGTCTCAGCAGCATCAAAACTCTTCCAGCTGCAGGTAACTTGGAGGTCTTGCTTAGCAGCTGCGCTTCGTTTTGACAATTTCTTCCCGAGCAGAGGCAAACTGGACAGGACTCAAGTGGCGCTGCCATACGGCCAGGTCCTGCCAGGAACAGTCTGCTTACGCTGCCTCTTGGAGCCTCTCCCTCCAGGTGTTAGAGCATATCCAACATCTGCACACAGGACATAACTCTCAGCTGCCTGAGTGGTGGGGCTGTCAATGCAGGCTTTTTTCTGAGAGCTTCCCAAAGACCTCATTGAAGCCCTTCTCTGTGGACGCACTGATGGGGACACCCTCAGACTGACCCCTTTAGCAACACCTTCCTTCCCATCCTTGTGTAATGTGCTCCTGTGGAGGTGAGAAGCTGATCGGTCAGTGACAAGCAAAACAAAGAACCATGGCCATAAGCTGGGCTTGAGACACTCTGGTTAAAAAATCATTTATCTAGGAGAGTGTTTCTTCCCTGGACAGGTCACCAGAGAAGTGGTGCTCTCAAGAAGCTGTTAGGACAAGCAACAGCTGATCTGGCATAGCAGTGGCCATGGTCCAGCTCTGAGCAGACTGGACTAGAAACCTTCAGAGATCACCCCCCATCAACATTTCCTTGTGTCTTTGATGGATGTGGATGGTGGGAAGCCATTGGTTTTCCTTTTGTTCAGTAACAAAGTTTGGGTGCATCCCTTTCCTTTATTATCTCTTTGCTTGTTCCTCTCTTGGATTTCAGCCCCTTTAGAGACCCTGTTCGTGTAAAATGTAGAAATTATATGCTTAGATCACAAAGTAACTGATTTACCCTGATTTAGGCATATTCTCAGTCAGCTTGAAAGTGTGTGAGAATCTCTCACACTGGGCCCAAAAAATGGGCTGGTCCTCAACTCACACCAGACTTGACATAGAAACAAAGGGCATTGGAGAAACCCTTTAAGAAGCCTTAAGATACTGGATTTGTTCAGTGGATACTCTTTTCCCCCTTCCCTCTTGAGTGAAGCATGGCCAAACAGCTGGGTCAGGGACAGACACAGCATGGGGCAAAGGGGGCCTCGTCTGCCCCATGTTCCACAAAGCCATGGATTATCCCAGCTGGCTTCTCACACTCCAGAGCTCCTTAACCTAAATCACAACTTGGAGTCTGAGCTCCATTTAGAGCCAGAGATGGAGCTGTCCAGTTTCTTCTGCTGGGACAAACTGGTCTCTGAGGAGAGGTCCCCCTTCCTTACTGAGGAGATCAGATTACTTAGACAAAAAACTTGTCACTTAGACAGCAGCTTAGTGTTATCACTTAGACAACAAACTTCTAGTTTTCTGAACTCAGAAGGGAGATCCACATAGTCAGGGCAGCAGAACAAGACTCCCCAGCTGTTCAGTAAGACCAAGGTGGGATCTGTCTTTGACCATGATGTTTTCTGCTGGAGGGTGGTTGGATTCGGACAAGCAGGTGGTGGATACTTCTCCCAGTTTCCATGGGAACTCTGGTTGTGTTTTATGAAAGGCCAGTGGTCCTGCACAGCTTTCCAAATCCACCTTCCATCCAACAGTCCCGCCTCCTCTGCTGACAGTTCAAGGACTCCTCCTGCTCCCTGCTGACTTGTGTGTCTTTCTGGAGACCTCTTCAGCAAGACATGTCAGCGCTGAGGTCCAGCTTTCCGTAGGGGATAGCAGGAGATGAGAGAATGCAGTGACTGCTGTACATCCCCCTCATTGATATGCAGCATGTCCTGACCCTCTGTGCTCAGAGTTTTATTTGCTGAGACACCGTGAAGAAATACTGTGAGAAAAGTCCGGCTCCTGCCTGGAGAGCGACCGTGTAAAAACGGCACCTTCTTACTCAACCCACCAGCTCCCCTGTGCATCAGCCTGAGCTGATGTGGTAATGACAGGAATAAAATCGTGCTGCCTGGCATGACTCACAGCTCTGCAGAGCCCGGCTGGCTACAGAGGAGGGAGCTAGCAGGATGCATTTTCTGCGGAATCGTCAAAAAGTGCATCCTACCCTTAACACACGTGCAGAGCCTGGCACAGGCCATGGAGCAGCCATGTTCCAATGGGCACAGAAAGGAGACTGGCTCTTTTCCCTTTTACACCCATCCTTTCCGTCCTGGAAATGGAGGAATGGTGGCAGGGGTGGGAAGTGAGGACTAGAAATCCTCGCTTCCCATCCAGTGAGGATGTGGGCTGGGACACCCTGGGAAGGACTGGCCCTGCCCGGATAACTGATGCACGTGGGTCACAAAGGCAGGGTGTGCTCCACAGCAGGTCCCACACTGTTGTAGAGAAAGAGGAAGGTTTTTCAGCCCTGGAGCTGCACACAGCCTGGTCCTTCCTTTCTGCAGCCACAAAACACTGTCTCCGTGCTTTACTTTCTCTTATATGGCCAGTAAGGGATAATCACCATGGATTGGTCTCGCCACAGAATTCAGGCTCCCCTCTGGGAAAATAACAGTGGTTCTTTGTGAGCGTGACTGTTCTTCCCAGCTGTCTGAGGTAAGGTATAAAGAGGAACTCTAGCTCTTCAGTAAGCTGTGGGGAAGCATGGACAGGTAGCAGTCATTTTCAGTGGGAAACATCTCCAAGAGACCTGGAGAAAGACTCAGGAGTCCTGTAATCAGACAAATTCGTGATATCTAGGATTGTTGAGGTTACTGATTTTCAACTCTGCATCCTAAGACAGCATCTGCAGGAAAATGGCATGACTAGACCTTTACAGAAGGACTCACAGGGCAGCAAAAGGCTGAGCAGGTATTCAGTGAAGTCGGCTTTTATCCCAGAGAACCTTTGGTACGGGTGGCACAAGCAATGGAAAAAAATCAGAATCTCAATTTCTTAGTGAGCTGATGGGATGGCAAAACATCTGTTAGCTTCAGGCTGCATGGATTTGATGTGGGATCCTTGCAAACTGGAAGTGGGAGGCACCTTGGGTGAGAGCAGCTGTGAGAGTTCACAGCTCTGAGTGGCAGGAGAGTGGCAAGGGAAATGCAGTGGGCTTGGGAGATATCTCCTATGGCCTCAGAGAACCAGGAGGTGACATCCCAGGGGTCAAGGGGGACAGAGAGGAGGGCTTCTGACACTTCCTTACAGAAATGATCTTAAGCATACAGGTTCAAAGGAAGGCATGGAAACACAGCAAATAACCAAAGCAGCTGAATCCTGAACTGCTCACTGCGCTGGAACTCGGGAAGGAAAAAACAAACTGCATAACTACAGCCAAGTAATGGATAAAGAAGAATATGAAAACATGGGTCAAACTCAGAAAGGCTGAGGCTCAAGAAGAGGCACAGCTAGCCAGAGGACAGGACAGCAAAGTCCCTTCTGCCTGCCTGGGTACATACCTGTCCCCTACACTGAGAAGACATTAGGGGTGAGTTCATGATCCAGTTCTGTATTCCAGACTCCTGGACAGACACGGTGGGACTTGTTGCCCACCTCTACCAGCACAAGGTACCCACACAATAGTGGTGACTCCCTCCAGAGCTCTTTCAGGACCCTGAGGCCGAGATGGGACCCTGCTTGGTGCAGACCTGAATGACAGTGTCATCCAGCACAGTGCAAGGCAATGTCTGCCCAGGGCTACCTGGTGCACCACCTGGAAGTGGTTCAGCTAAAACCTGACTCAGTCCCCATCTGGATGCTTGGAAATGAGTTTTGGTGGGTGAGACCGGCTGACTGCTGAACGCTTGTGCAGAGATGTGTGTAAGTCAGCGCCGACCCAGAAAACTGGCAGGAGAGTGGCGGTGATGCTCCCTTCTGGCTCTGCTTGCATCTCTTTCTGTTTAGTTCAGGATTACGAAGCTAAGTCCCATTTTATATGAAATAAGGAGATCTGAGCCATATGTTGTGCAGGTTCAGATCACATCTTGTGGCACAGATCTGCGGGGAAACTTCCGTGAGTTTTGAACCAAATCGGTCGTATCCAGGTGGAGGTTACATCTTGTGGAAGAGGCAGCTCGAAGATAAACAAGGTCAGAGAAAGGGTGACAAAATAGCCGTACAACAGAGCCAGCACCAGGTGATTTTACACAGTGCACCAGCCTCCCTGATGCCCCTGCAATGCCACCAGTCCCTGGGACACAAGTGCTGCCAGTTCTGCCCCGGGCACTGCGAAAATGAGGCACAAGGAAGGTAAATGACTCAGCCTTTCTTCAGGACATCTAAGTGAAGCAAAGGTCTCCTGGTATCTATCCTACACTGAAGGGTAGCACTCTCTAGGCCGCTTGCTCTTCCTTCCAGCCTCGGGCTGTCTCTCCCTTTGGATCAAAAGAAGATTTTCAGGGGAAGATGATCCTGATGGACCTATTTCTGTATGTGGCATTTTAGAGCCCTGAGAAGTTTTTATCCATGGCAGACAGAAAGTGATGCCCCAGGCACAGGGAGGCTTTGTGGGCTGAAGCTTTGTGGGTGTAGTGGGTCTGGCTGGGATGAAGCTCATTTTCCTCCCAGCAGCCCGTATGGTGCCGTGTTTTGGATTGGTGACTAAAACAGTGTTGATAACACACTGATGTTCTGGTTAGTGCTGAGCAGTGTTTGCATTGTGCTGAGGATTTCTCTGTTTCCCATTCCACCCCCAGGCATGAGATTGGGAAGGTACAGAGCCAGGACAGCTGATCCCAACTGACCAGAGGGATATTCCAGACCATATGATGGCAGCAATAAAAGCTCAGGGAAAGGAGGATGAAGGGCTGTTCGTGGTTATGATGTTTGTCTCTCCAAGTATCCATCATGTGTACTGAAGCCCTGAACTGCAGGAAGCAGCTGGACATGTGCCTGCTGATGGGAAGGAGTGAATGAATTCCTTATTTCCCTTAGCAGGCACACAGCTTTGTTTCTTTACCTCGACCCACGAGTTTTCTCACTTTTGCTCTTCTGATTCTCTTCCCCATCCTGCTGTGGGGAGGACGCAAATGAGCAGCTCTCTGGGTGCTTAGCTGCTGGCCAGGGTCAACCCACCACAACAGGCCTAAAATATGCAGCCTTCAGGCTGAAAAATCAGACGTGCCAAGACCGCAGCAAGCGCTGTCATCCCTCTTAGGGAAGGGGAGCTCAGGGGTGGTATCCGAGGTGGGACTGATGCCTTGTAGAGGCTGATCTGGAGCAGAGGCTGGACAGAGAGAAAGGATAAAGGGCAGGGATTTATTGAAAGGCCTTCACAGGGTGCACCTTGGGCAGTGCTGGAGTCTCGCCGAGACTACACCCAAGATGGACAACAGTCACACTTTTTCGGACAGATATAAGTTTTGTCCATTTGCATATCAGAGGTTAATTGTCCAATTGCAGCTTCAGGTAGTGCAGTCCCATTCTCCCAGTTTGCTCCCCCAACTCACTTCTGTTTCCATTTCCCTGAGACAGTGAGGTGTCCTTGATTCTCAGGCCTGGCGAGGAATTGTTGTGTCCGACCAAAATGGGAAAAGCAGTAGCTAACACTTTACATGGAGCTCAGCGTTACACACTAAAGAATTGCAGGATTACAAATATAGGAAAATATAAAAGCTAAAATCCTAAGGCATCAGGGCAGACAGGCCAGGCTCCTCAGGTCTCTGCTGGACTCTTGAACCTCAGGTGCCCACCACGTTCCAGCTGTCCATGAAGGGATCATTTGCATCAATGCCACGTGTTTATCTGTCTTCCCTCAGTTCCCAGGAGCCTGAGAACTATTGAGCTGTGGCATCGGGGATGGGTGACACGTGCGTAGTGTGCATTTCTGCACGATGGGCCTGGGGGCTGCTTTGACATGAGGACACACATCAGCTCTGTTGTCCCCACATTAAAAATCACCCTGGGCCTTCTTTACCCTCCTCCCCACCGAACAACGCTGATGAAAACCAAAACAAGTGGTGTGTTACCTGAGAACACGGCTTGCTCAAAGTCATCAATGCATGGACTTTTGGGTTATGGATTTTCACATGCAAAGTGCCACCGATTTCCTATGGATCAATGGGAAGAAGCCAAGCAAAGAGGAAAACGTCCAGAGAATGATTTATCGGCCTTTGTCACTCAAACAATATCTCCCTATTCTCTGCAGAGTATTTGTTCAGCTTTAATACAGTGCTTTACGTGTAAGGGAAGTGCTGGTCCCTTGCAGAGGGCAGGAATCTGAGGTTTCCAACTACTTCAAGAACTGCTCTGGGAATCAGAAAGGATTTTGTTTTCCAGCTCTTGTGATGTGTTGCAGCTGCCCACTGACTTTTTTGTTTCCATCCTTGGCACGCAGAAGAATTTCATCACCACACTCTTTATCATGGAAACATGTCATTCAGTGGCATTCGTACATACTGTTCACATCAAATCAGAAGGTTGGCTCGAACCCCTGCAGAGATGGGACCTTTCCAATTGAACCTGCCTCCATAGGTTCGGTGCCGGGCTGAACGCAAAGCCAGAAGGTGACCGATTTTTTTCAGACAGGTTTTCAGAGACGACAGAAGATGCATGGAAGCCTCCCAAGAACCGCCTACCCCATGAGATGTTCACCATTCAGGATGTTGGCAAACTTGTCAGATCAGAAGGTTGTGCAAGATGCCAGCCGCTCAGGGCCAGAAGTGTTCGTGAAGTTTTGGGGACTGTCAGATTTTCGCTGAAGAGCTACCTGAGGCAGCCGTATGGCCCAACACCAAGAGCTGAATTGAATCTAGGTCTTCCTCAGGATCTGACGCCCGCTGCTCTCTTTCCCTGCTTGGGATTTGGAAAGCCAGACCTGGAACAGGATGTGATTTGTTCATGTTGGTCTGCGTGATGCCAGCTGAGGCTACTGGCAAATCCTGCTCGCTGAAAAATTATCTCATGTAGATGAGGGTCAGATGATTAACTTTGATGAATCTTGCCACAGCTGAAATTACTGCCAGTGCTAGGTATGAGAAAGAAACATTGGCAGAGCTGTCTCCCTGCCATGGTAAGGATCTCTTTTTCTCCTGGAAAGTAAAGCAGGGGTGCTGTAGCTGCTTTAGCTGGACTCCTAAGCCTTGATGAGAGAGAAGGATTTAGTTTCAGACCTGCTTCAGAGTCTTTCCTTTTGAAGTACTTACACAAATGAAGAGTTTTTCCTGGGGAAAGGGTCCCTGGAGAAGAGATTTTCATCTGGAGTAAACAGGACATCGGATGGCATTGCACAACGAATTCACCAGCTGCCATGTATGAGGCAAGGGCAGTGAGGATGGGTGGGGATTGCTGCGTTTGATCATAGGCTTTTTTCATCTCTTCTGCCACCCAAAAAGTGCCCTGGCACAGGAGCTCCCTCTGGGGCTGATATCAGCAGTGAGGGATTGATAAGCCTGGGACATGTGCTATGTCTGCCAGACCCCAAAGCCCACGCCTGTCACCAGCTCTGTGGGGGCACTGGGGTCCTTTGGGAGGCCAGCACAAGGGCAGATGTGGGGGACTTCTTGGTTAAGGTGGAAGCCCTATGCAGTTACCATAGAATCATGGAATATCCTGAGCTGGAAGGGACCGGAAGGATCATCACATCCAACTCCTGCCCCTACACAGGGCATCCCAACCATCCCACCTTGTCCCTGAGAGCATTGTCCAAATGCTCCTGGAGCTCTGGCAGCCTTGGGGCCGTGACCATTCCCGATGGAGCCTGTTCAGTGCCCCACCACCCTCTGGGGGAAGAACCTTTCCCAAATGTTCAATCTAAATACCCCTGACACAACTTTAACTATTCCGTTGGGTCCTGTCCCTGGTCACAGGGAGCAGAGATCGGAGCTGCTTCTGCTGTGCCCCTCAAGAGGAGCTGCAGCTCCTGGGGAGGTCTGACCTCAGTCTCCTCTGTGCCAGGCTGGACAGGCCAAGTGCCCTCAGCTGCTCCTTGTATGGCCTTCTCCATCCTCATGTCCCTCCCTTGGACACTCTAAAAGCTTTCAGTTTTCCCCAGTGAGGTTTGAGGAGGGTGAAGGAGGCTCCCTGACTGCTACCAGGTCGTTTGAAAGGTGCAAACAAATGAGGCGAAGAAAACAATGTGCAAGACAACCAGCACGACACCCAGTAGGGTGCAATCACCACAGAGCTCCCAGCAGCCTGCACAGACCCGTGGGAGCCAGCGCTGGTGGCAGGGCCTTGAACTGCAGTCACGCTGAGGCTGCTGCTTGTCCTGCAGCAGTTGGCTCCTTGTGACAATCAGGAGGGCCACCCCAAAGGGCTTCAGCTGACAGGAGTTTCACGCAGTGGTAGCAGCCCCACGTGTCACGGGTCGCTGTGGGGTGTCCCAATGCACTGGGCTGCTTGTGGGACCACAAAAAGAGCAGGGCCGTGGGTCAGGGGAGCAGAGAGAGGCGACATGCACTGGCTGCAGCCAAACGCAGCTGGGCTCTCACGGCTTTGTGTTAAACATCAACCACTTTTTGTGATGACACCAATCAAATTCCCATCCGGTTGCCTCACTAAGGGCACCCAAAGCAAGAGCAGAGAGACAGATGAATCAGCCATAGGTTTGCTTGCTGTAGCATGCCCGTTGCCAGTAGATTTCCATGCTTCCAAGAGAAAGCTCAAAGCTTAGCTCATTTTCTGAATAGAGGGATGCTCTACCAGATTTTCTGCGGTTGGAAATAGAGTCATCCAAAACTTCCAAACTGGGCATCTTTTGGAAAACCAGGCTTCAGCTCAACTACAAATTCACTGAGCATTCCCTATGAAAGTTGGGGTGAGATGTTGTGCCCTGTTCTGTAAGAAATCTGATGAGACAAGGACAACAACCTTCCCAAGGTGTGTATAGCTTCTCTTACAGAAACTGGCTTCACAACTGCAGAATGAGTGGGTGTTTTTCAAAGCAAAATGGAAAGATCATCTCTCCTGTGAAAGCAGTATCCCAACTACAGCCTGTGCTACACCTATTACAACCAAACGAGCTAAATGAGGAGAGAAATTCATGGAGCAGCGACCCATCCCCAAATTCGCATGCCAGAAACATACTGATATTGAAAGGGATAGGGACACTGCTGCACAAATATCCCCAAACAGAAACCAACCTGTCAGGGAACAGAGAGCAACCCACTGAAATCATGTCAGAGACAGGCAGAGACACGGCACTGATTGTGTCACCATCACTGATAGGAGACAGTTGTCCAGAAATAACAGCCCTGCTTAGCTTGGGAGAATGGCTTAGCTTGGGAGAATGGCTTCTCTTCAGGAAGCTGAAGAGAAAGTGGTGAGTAATCCACAACTTGTAACTCCAAAAGTCATATAGAAAGGGTAAAGAAAGAACAGGGAAGCAAAAAAGCTGCGAGGTCCCCAGTGCTGCTCAGTCATTAAAATACCTGACAGAGGTGTGTTTACATCAGCACAGAGATGTGCCTGCATCCCAAGTGAATGAGATCCCATGGCTGTAGTTCTTGTCCCTCTCTAGCTTTCCTCCCATGTCTGATCTTCACTCATTACAGCGTGGCAGCCATAAGCACTAATGGACCAGGAATTGTTTCTTTCTTTAGTTTTGGGAGGAATCTGTCCTGCCTTAGCATGCGCTTTGTAAACACTAATGCATGTGATTGCTCTGTCCCATGCTACTGTCCTTGCTCCATCCAGGGTAAGGAAGCACAAGTGCTTTAACTTGTGGAAGAAAGAGGGAAGGAAGAGAGGGGAAACCAGGCTGTGTGGATTTCAACCATCTTCAAACTACCCTGGTTTCTGTTTGACAGCTGGGGTCGATCTTGGTCTGCCTGAAAGGGCCCTCTCTGAATGTACAGGATAGATGGTGGAGAAATCTGATAGACGGGAGGTGAGAGGAACATTCCCAATGATGGTTTGAGAATGAACAAGACACCAAGCACCAGAGAGCTGTCACTTCCCCAACATCCCACCCTGCCAGGGGGATGTGACAGGAGAAATGTTCAAGCAATGTCTTACATTGTCTGGACACTCACTATGGAGACAACACAACTAATGACCAGGCATGTCTTCCTGACTCAGCCATTCATCAGGGTGGAACTGTGATCGTTTCCCTGCTGGGTTTCCACTCTCACACTGACTAAAGTCCCTCCTCTGCTTACAGGGACCATTCCCAAGGGAAGGGAGCGGATCATTCAGCCCCCACCACCTCCTGAGTTCTCACTGTCAGTTCTGAAGTTCCCCTGGGGTTCCCCGTTTCATATGTGCCAACTGCACTGGTGACAGACCCACTCACCCATTTTGTAGAGGTGTTGTTGTAGAGGTCGTTTGTCAGAGTCCAGCCTAGATCTCAGTCAAGGCCTTTATGTGACACTAAAAGTAATAATGGAACAAATCCTGGAACAGAAAACAATGCAGAATGAGAGAAATTGCTGTGGAAGCTGAGAGCTGGTAGAAATTATCCTGAAGGAACCTTCTTCTAGAAGAAACTGAAGCGGTGCTGCTGGGGAGGCAGCATCTCTCATCAGCTTCCTGGGGCAGGGGTTATACATCTGTCCCAGCCTGCTATTGGCTTCATGGAAATGCAGAGTCATTAATAACAACCGGTAACGAGGAATCTGGAGAGCCTGCCCCTGCACAGCTGCGCCTGCAGCACACACACAGCAGCGCTGCCTGAGACGGGAGCGGCAGCGGCGCTCGGCAGATCGGCGGGAGCCGGTCCAGCCTGGAGTATCGGCAACTCGCTGATCACCTGGGTGGGAAATGGGAAGGGGATGTGGTGAAGCACGCCACAAACACAGACTGTCCACTCATCTCTGCCTGTGCAGGTGAAGACAAGCCCCTGTCTGGCAGCAGGCAAATCCCCACAGATTTGCGGCAGGATAGGAGGGAAGAGCAGTGAGGAGCCCATCGTTCAGAGCAGCAAGGACAGAGGAGGATGAGGAAGCTGCAGCTGTGGCCACACAAAGGCCTGGCACAAAGTCCCAGCATCCAGGAGGAGAAATGCTACTGGATCTTGTGCTTGAGCTGACCCATGGCTCTCCCACTGGGGCAGGACCCTGGAGAGCAAATACCATGATGCCAAAGGATGGGACGCACTGAGAAGAGAAGGTGTGACACATGGGCAGGTCAAAACCAGTGCCTTTGGGATGAGTTAATACCTCTTCACCACTTGCCCAGCAGAAGATGGTCCTGCTGCCACGGCAGGAGGAGATCAGCAGCTGGTGAATGTCCAGTGCTCTGGTACAGTCCCTGTAGGAGCCCAGTGGCCCCAGGGCTGCTGAGCCCACACTCACCCCATGAGGGTCCAACGCCCTGCAGTGCTGACAGGGCCACAAGCCCAGCGCTGTGCTGGTGGGACCATGGGAGAACAAACTCCTATGGAAGCACTGGAGAGACTGACAGACGTGGCTGAGTCACCCACCCGGGCCGGCCGCAGCCGTGGCTGGAGGTCGCCTCTCACAGACTGCAGCTTTGTCACTCTCCATTATTTAATTGATAATTTATCATGCCATTCCAGACAGAGACGAGTTCCTGTTCGTGCCACTGTTTGTTCCCTGTCACATAGTCAATTCCCCAATCCAATACACCAGTTGTACTCTTATTTTATGAACCATACCTTAGGGCCTAATTAATGCAATTAATCAAACTTTTACTTAGGCAGGCATATCTTCATTTCTCCGCTGACTGTCTGCTTGGACAGCTGGGTGTGTTGTCTGCATAGTATTCATCATCTCAAGCCATTACGATGCTCTGGAGTGCACTGAAGAGTACGGGGAGGGGAGGGGACCGCTGGTGACTGAGCATTTCTGATCAGGTTTCAAATACAGACACCAAGGGCAGATCCTGCTCTGTCTGAAGCCAGGCACCACCAGGGAAGATCCAACAACTCAGCATCAGGGAGGTGGGGTGATGCAGAAGCTGGTCATAGAAGTGGCTTCATTAATGTTACTGAGGGACATCGGTGGATTTGCAGGTCACTCGCCACAGCAGGAGAAAATGTAATGATAATTGGAGGTGTTAGCCAGAAACATGAGAGTGATTTTGTGACTAAAAGGCTCATGAAATGGAGTAAACTGACAAACTGGACAGTTTCCTAAAAAGCCATTTCACATCAGATATCCCAGAAGATCACTTGCACAAGAGCCAAGTAACCTCTCCTGTAAAAACAAATAGCTTTATGCTCTCTAATTATCTGTAAGAATCTAGAAAGTGACTTACAAGAAACCAAAACATTGTCATCCTCCATCTCATCCTAAAAATAATAAATAGATGAAGCTGTGAGGATAATCTTTTAAAGTGTCTTGGAAATAAAGTGAACACTTGGCTATGTTGTGACTCACTGATACGGTGGACCTTGATGAAGTTGTGGCTATCAATAAAGTAAGTCCAGCCCTCAACCTGGCATCCAAAGATGATGGGACAAGGTTATCTGCCACATCTGTGAACACTTAAAAATGTGTCAGGGCTCACCATTGTGTTGAATGCTTATCAATCAGATACTCTTGAAAGCACTGCCAGGAAATACTAACACCAGAGATCACAGACTCAGGGATATTTATAGCATTTCCCCAAAACTGGCATCCATTCCACTGTCAAAACAAGAGTAAAAAGAGCTCTTTCCATAGCTGGCAAGTTGTAAGGGAGAACTTTAAAGAGCCAAGCAAAGGAGAGTCATAGCTAAAACCAGTCAAAGTGTGTCATGTCACCACAACATCTCAAGGATTGTGCCCTGTAACGTGGCAAAACCGGCAGTGGGACATTTAGTACAGAAGTGACAGCTCCAGGCCCAGGACATCTGCTGTGACAGCATCTGGACCCAGACTAGCAGTGTGGCACTTCTTGACACTTCAGTGGTTTTAAACTAGAAAATTAGGACCTGCTATCTAGGTATGGAAAGGGCCAAACTGATGTCCACCAATCATGAAAAAGCCACTGGCCTGTGCATTAATTTGTTGTTACATGGTTTTGTTCTTCGCAAAACAGGGTAGGCATACAGAGTGTGTTTGACAACATCATTGCTGCCTCGATAAACCTAATGAGCCATTGATGGAAATCCTTCAAAGACGAAAAATACACCTCTCAGATTTTTTTCTGTAACACCACAATGGCCACTGTGGGCTGGACCAGCTCAGTTTTTCATGGACAGGAACATTCACCTGCTCCTGCAATAGCGTTAATGCTCACCAAGCAGCCCTGCCTGTGACTGTGTTTGTGAACATCTCTGAAATACAAGCGTTGCACAGAACTGGAAGGACAAGGAGAGGTGGAAGGTCTCCAATTGACCACAGATTAAGAAGAGGCGGTTCTTAAAACATCGCTTTCCAGAGCTTCAAGAAGCTGTTCCAGATTTTAAAGGTAACTTTCCAATTCTCAGTCCATTGTGGCAAAATATCACTAAATGCAACCACAATGTCCAGCACAAGAACCATCTGCAAACTTCCAGAGCCATGGCATGTGTGACACCATGAATTTCTGGGATAAACTGCAAATATGTAGTTATCCCAGAGAGGTGGCTGAGGGACCCACTGCTGTGTAGCTGTGGGACACAGATTAAAAAGCAGCCTGAGCTGACAGGTAAAGCCACACACTCACACAAAGTTGAAGCAAATTCATGAGAAGCTGAAGCAATTATTGCTTGTATTCAGCATTAATAAACCTGCAATGACAAGCATTTAGCTAAGCCTAATTTTAAAAGATATACTGCTCTCTGGGAACTCAGTTTCCACTCAGATTAAACCCAACATGTGTGACAGCACTATGATATAATGGTGATATCATACTACATCATTCTAAAGGAGCTTAAATCAGTCAGCATACAGGTTCTGTCCATGGCCGTGCCAGACTCCATGTGAGCAGTGTCCAGACCCCCACGATGCTGTCAGAGCACTCTGAAGCACCAGGATGGAGAAAGACATTTTGGGGGATTTCAGCACTTTTCACTATGCAGGAAAAGCGTCGCACTTCCCAGCAGTAATGATAGGTGTTAAGGCTGGTTTTGGACAAGGAGACTTTATCCATTGCTTCGAATACAGACACAGAGGAACAACCACAAGATCTAGGCATTGGTGAGCCCACTGCTTGGCATTTTAATGAAAACAGGAGCTGGAGGCAAACACTCGATGTGGCCAAGTACAGCCCCGTGCAGATGCCTTACAGGAAGAGAGCAGAAGAAGACAACCAAGCTGCTCTCTTGTTGTGGTTGAGGCTGCACTGCTTCTGCCTCTTCCTGTTCTTGTCCTTCACCTCCCACCTTCAGCTGGACCTGAAACTTGGTGGAAACCGGCTGGTTTTCTCGAAAGATGACAGCTCTGATAGTTAGGGTCAAATTTCCCCTCTAGTGTTTTCACTGGTGGGCAAAGTGAAGTTTCAGGGTAGCTCTCAGTCTGACAGGTACCGCCTTGAAGGCAGACACCCACTGTGATACAAGCACCGGGAGTCTTGGGAAGCAGATATTCCCTGCAGGGCTGTAGCAAGGATGTACAGGGGTATGTGGGTGTCTCTGGAATAACCAGCATCACCTAACTCATGAGGCAGAGGGGGAAATCTCCAGGAGTGGAGCTGTACTGAGAGATAGCTTCGACTTTTCCTTGCTACTGACAGTAAATGATCTGTATTTTCAGCAGCTTATTACCAGGCACAGAAAACATCTACATAACATGAGATACTCCATGATAGCAAAAGCCCAGCCCCACCTTGCGGAAGCCTTGCCACGGGTCCCACTTACAAAGGACGGGCGGGGATATTTCCAGCTCATGTTTTCAAATGCTCTGGAAGAAATGAGCTGTCCTTACTGGAAACCACCTTGTGACAGATTCACAAAGCCGCACAGCTGCCCTGCTGCTCCCCAGCTTCCCCGCCCCAGGGGTTTATAAATCACCATCTGGCAAGGGAGGGGATGCCAAAGATGGCCCACGCTGAGGCCAGGGCTGGATCTCCACCCCACTGCCATGGGAGCTGAACTCCTCACCAAGGAGGCAGCGTCACTGCTGGTGGCTCAGGGATGCAGGAGAGGCAGAGCTGCTGTGGCAGCACCCCTGGTGCTCCCCACAGAGCTGATCCCAGCCCTGCTCCGGCCCTCACAGGCTGTCCCCCACCACGAGGACTGCAGCAGCAGTGGAGCTCAGACTGGTCCCAAAGGCCTTGGTGGTCTTTCCATCAGTTTGGCCAGCTCTGGCTCAGCCCCAGAGGGGGACCAGGTTTCCGATGACTCACAGCTCTGGCCAGGGTGAGATCATAGGAGAAGTGGCCAATGTGGCCCTTTCCGTGAGGGAACACACGCAGGCAGGCGCCAGGCAGGACCTGGGTGCAGGCAGGGGCTGCAACGCTGTCTCTAAGCCGGGCACCTGAAGGGAGCCAGGTTCTGCTGCTGCCTCTTGGCTCCGCTGCCTGCAGCTCCCCTGCAGCATGGAAATGGCTCCCTTGGAGCCTGTAGGAAAAGCTGCATGCAGGGAAAGAGGCAGGGGAGGCATGGGCTGGGAAAGTGCTGGCAACGCTGCCCCAGCTGAGCTGAGAGCTCACGGAGTGGCTGCCCTTGGGAAAGGTGAAATGAAATCCAGGGGATCCTGCCACACGACGCCAAACTCCTGATTCCTTATGGTCTCCCTGGTCATGAAGGAGTCCATCTCTTTCAGGGTGAAAGAGGGAGGCTCCTGCCCTTGGGAAAGGTGATATGAAATCCAGGGGATCCTGCCACACGACGCCAAACTCCTGATTCCTTATGGTCTCCCTGGTCATGAAGGAGTCCATCTCTTTCAGGGTGAAAGAGGGAGGCTCCTGCTGCATCTTGCCTGGCTGAGGGCAGCCATGGGAAGCATGGCACATCCCTGCCACAGCTTCCAAAGTGACAGCAAGCATGTGCTATGGTGCCTGGTCTACCCCTGGTGTTCCCTTGCGCCCCAAGCAGTGACAACAGTCATCACATCTGGCTGGGATGAAGCACATGGTTTTAGCCCACGTTTCCAGGAATTTGATGCCTGACTGCCTCAGAGGGCTTTGGCCAAGGAGTGTCTTACTCTCTGAAGAGCAGAGCTCAGTGGCCAAGAAGAGGTCGTGCGCTGGAGCACACATGATTTATGGACGAGCCTGACCAGACTCCTCCCTGGAGGACACCTCCCTGGTACTGCTGCTCTTTCTAAATCCTTGCTGCTATTTTCTATTTCTTCCCCTCTCATTTTGCCCACTAACTTCCCAGTCTGGACTTCCCAGACGGCCAGAGATGCCTGACGAACACACAAAGCGCAGTGCTCGTGGGATGGAGCTGCAGGAGCCGTGATCAGGACGGAGCTGCAGGAACCATGAGCTCACCACTGCCTGGAGGCCAACACCCCGTGCCGAGAGCCCCCTTTCCTCGGGCACGGCCTCCCCGCTGGCACCGGCGAGGCTGCAGTGCGGGAACATCCGTGCTACACAGCCACCAAGGCTCAGGTCTCCCAAGGTCCCTCTGGCTGGGGGGAAACGGCTATTTTGGCACTGCCCCACGGAGCTGGGTGGGGGCCAGGGCCGGCACGGTGGGGTCCGGGCAGGGCTGCAGGATGGGGGTCACACTCTCCCTGCAGAGCCAGCGGGGTCGGGGGCCTGGCCCCGAGGAAATTGCCTGCCAAGGACTGCGGAGGGCAGCCGCCACTCGCTCTCCATTAGCATTCCGCGGCACTGCCACCGCGCGAAGGAGAAAGCCACCCTCGTAAACACAAGGAGAGGAGATAAAAGCACTTAGCGCAGGCTAGTGAGCGAGACAGAGGCACTTCGGCTCAGGTGGCTGGCTCCTGCTCGGGCTTTTGTAGTCTGGCTGCAGCCTTCCACCGCGGCAGGTTCGCGCCCCATCGCTCGGCACGGCGGAGCCGCGGCTACGCCTGAGCGGCACTGGCAGAAGTTCCCCAAAGGTTAATTGATGCTGCAGTGCTGCAGCCACCCTGGAGACAGCTGCCTGCCAGCAGCTTCGCCCTGTCAGCGCTGTGCCGGCGCTTCTCCTCCCTCCGCAGCATCCTTCCCCGAGGTGGATTTCCTCCCGGGCGGCCGGCGCAGCCCTCCCACCCACGGGACACAGCCGGCGGGGTCTGCATCTCCCCCTCGGGCGCGGGGCTCCTTGGACTCCGCGCTGAGATCTCTCTCAGGACCGAGAGCGCTGCCAGCAGCAGGAATCATCGTCCCCATGCCCCCTCCTGCTCCTGTCCCTGCAGACAGCAGTCTGGCAGGCTCCGTGCCCTGCGTTCCTCGGCAGGAGGAGGGACATGGAGCCCCAAAGTCTGCATTAATGCTGTCCTCACCTCACTGCGATGGTCTCCACTCTCACAGCCCCTGTCTCATGGGCAGGGGCAGCCCCCCTCTAGGAGCACAGCCCGATGCTAAAACCCGCAGCACATCCCCTGGTGATTCCAGTGGCTGCAGAGCACATCAACAGCAGTATTCAACCCAAGGGAGGACAGAGGATGGGATTCGGTGTGCAGTCCGTGGGGGTTAGCCCCTCTCCCTTCAGACCCTCTGTATTCCCTGGGTACCCAGCGATGAGGGGGTGCAGAGAAGCTGGGCTGTGTATCGGGGCAGCCTCAGAAGAGAAAAGCAGGCTGTGCATTTCTACTTGAGCGTCTTGCTGAGGGGCACAGCACAAGCCTCTGGCAGGGAAGCCAACCATCCTGAGCAGCCATGAGACCAAACTGGGCGGCCCTGCCTTGGTTTGTACTGGAGCCACCATGTGGGAGGCCTCTCCCCAGCAGTATTTCTAAAATCTCACATGATGTCAGCTTGTTTCCCTGTCTGCAGGCTTTAAAATTAAAAAAGACCCATCTCCGAGATGTCACCCACGCTCAGCCAATATTTTAATTGTTCTGGACTCTGCTGCCCTGTTTACCTCCTCAAAGCTGTAAAATAAATAACACTGGCCTTTCCCCTCAAATCAGAAAGATTTTCCTTTGTTCTTCCCTCAGGGACCAACAGCTTTCACTTGTGAGGAGATAGTTACGTTACAAAGTCCCATCTCCACAGCAAACAAGGTCAAAATTCAAAGCCCACCAGGATCTACGTGATTTTGGTCATTTATACAAGCACAATGCCCTGGACGAGGGTGGTGTGACAGCGCTGCCCCTCACCGGGGCTGTCCCCATGTCTGGGAGCTCACAGCGTCACCCCCAGACAAGGGCCAGGCAGAAGATGAGCCACAATCCGTGGCAGCCCAAAGCAAAACACTGTTCAACAGCAGCACCCCAAAAATATGATGAAAACCATCTTTTGCACCATGGGTGACCAAAAGCGGAACTGAGGAATAAAGACACTGGTGCGTCAGCAGCCTCACGTGTGTCACAGCCACAGCCATCGCTTCCCGTGACCCAGCTGCGTCCCTCCTCCGGAGCTGCTGGCAAGGCTGGCATCTGCAGGGGTGGCTATGGCCATGCCCGAGCGGGCTGTGGGGTGCAGGGGTACAGGCTGGGGTCCCAGGCACAGGGACCCACTGCAAGACTTGAAGGGGAATCTCCCTCAGCTTTTACATCCATGACAGGTACAGAGCGTGGCACATTTCCCTGCCCCTGGTGGCACACAGGGCTTGCCAGTGCGGCTTTAGGAAACAGTCTGAAGGAAAGAAAGCAATTAAAAGACGTGGGTACAACTGGATAATAAATAACTTAGAATGAAAATCGACATGGCACTTACCAGACACAGCCCATACCCATGCAAATTTGTCTGTAAACAAAATAAGCTGTTTCTGTAGAACAAAGCAATGTGGTAATTCCTCACCCAGATATACACAGTGCATGAGAGACAACATTCCACAGGAAACACGGACTTCAGTCAGAGAGGATGAAGTTTAGAAGGTGAACTGTAAAGGTCACGAGCAACAAGAAAGCAGGTGGCACTTAGATGAGAAATAGTGGGCAGAGGGCAGATTTCTAGAAAAGTACCTCCCAGCTTAGCTTTGGGAGAAGGAGTTGGCATAAAAACAGAAAGATACTGATGGTGGACAAAGACTTGAGAAAGGCTGCCATGGCAGGGAGAGACAAACACCAACGGGGAAATGGAAGTTCATCCTGCATGAGGGGAGTGGAAATCTAATAGGATTTAAAAAGATGCATCCCTGGCTGGACAGGCAGGTTCCAGCACAGAAATTCCTTGGTGTGGATGCTGTGGTGCCAGTGTCCCCATTCCGTGCCAGCCTGCTCTCAAGGACAGATCCCGCTCGCCCTCCCTCTGCTCTGCTCTCCCCGGGCTCTGCAGCCGAGCAGCGCTGGGACAGCCCGGCAGCCCTGGCCAACTGGGATCAGAAACTCTGCAAAAGAGGCTTTGTAAACTACACAAACACCAGCCGAGGAGCTAGTTTCTTTCTTCTCCTTTGTACTCTCAGTGCAATCTGGCAGGGACCGGTGCGTGCATGGACTGAGGGCTGCAGCTGGCGCTGGGAGAACTCGGTCTCCCGCTGAACCTCCCGCAGCTCCGGGGCAGGACAATGCAGCAAGTGAACAGAACACACAAATGTTCTGCAGCGAGCAGGCCCAATCCATTTGCTAGGGGAGAACAGCAGCGAGGAACTAGAAAAATCAAAATTCTCCTGTAGAACTGAGCCCAGCCTCACCTCCCACAGGCCACCAGATAACTCCAGGGACCTGTTTCAGGTGTCCTGGGAGTGTGAACCTCTCACAGGTCTTGTGCTGGCAAGATAACTGAAAACTGGGACAACCTCAGCTTGGGGAGCCCTGAGTTTCCTTGAGAGGGTGTCCAGTTCCTGAAAGCAGAGAGCTCCCTGGTACAGGAAATCCCAGGTGACATACCATGTGGTCCCAATCCTGCAGTGGAAAATCCATCCCCAGAACCTGCGAGCTGGAGGGCCTCCTTTTGGTGGAAGAAATCCCCACTTCTTGGCCCTAACACTGTTTGACTGTGTGTCAGGGGCCCCGTGCTGGGAAGTAGCTGCCCTTGCCTCCAGCATCTCCAAAGCACTGGAACTCAGTCCCAAGAGATCTCCTGCAGGTCTTGTTCCTACCTGGGCTTTTCAGAAGTGCTGGTTGATACTGTGGCTGAGCAACAAGGACGCAGCATGTTTGTGGAGCAGGTCAGAAGAGTCTGATCCATTTTAAAGGTGGCAATCAGAAGCACACAGGGCTGTTTCTTGGTTATGATCAGAAGAGGTTTCATTCACAGAAGAACTGGAGCTGTGATGAGCGGTCTTGAAAAATCCCAGCCCTCTTAAAGGCCACATTTGGTCTAGAATAGACCCCAGACCTTCAGGCTTCTCATTCAACATTTCAGCCACAAACCTCCCATTCCTGTGGATAATGGGAAGTGATGCTCACTCCTCACAATCCTTTGAACATCATTGCTGTCCCAATGGGAGTCAAAGAATTGATATTTCCTATTGCATGGGCTCTCCTGGAAGGGGATATTTTATCATAGAACATATTATTTATTTCCATCAAGTACGCTTCAATTTACAGACCCTCACTGACCCATCCCAGGTCAATGGAAGGAGCACCTTTGTGCTGCATGAGGAGAAGACATCAGAGCCCACATTCAGGACTGACAGCACTGTGAGGAACCTACCCAGGGAGCTCAGCAGCAAATACAAGGATTTTTACACTGTGTCAGGGAAAATTGTCAGTGCAAGTGACCAAGAAAAACCTGCAGATGAGACAGTCTCTTATGGCCATGGGAAGGAGCTGAGACAGTCTCTTACGGCCATGGGAAGGAGCTGGGGGTTACAGTCATTGGGAAGAGGCCTGAACACATGGGACAGGTTCTGGGAAGCAATGAGCACCTAAACTGGGTCCTAAACTGCAGCCTGGGTTTTGAGTCTATACTCAAGAAAAAGGATCTTCTATTAGTCATAATAAAATTGATTGACCCAATAGACCCAGGGTTATTAATGTCTTTGCCTACCACAAAAAAATAATCTTTTAGGAACCTAAATATTATCTGATGCTTCAGTTCAAGACAGAAAGGACCAACAGTTCAGACACTAATGAAAGGTTGTCGTTCGAGCTGCTCTTTAGCCTGTATTAAGTAAAAAGAATTATATTTATTTGCTATATGAACTCTTCAGTACCTGCTCTTCAGATGCTCTGCAGCTGCAGAAGAGCCCCACTGCCTTGTGACAGCCTTCTAGGGCTTCAAGAAGAAATTAAGTCCTGCTCCGTATTGGGGTAACATGAGAAACTCAGACCAGAATATGATGCTACAAATCATATGTGACTCAGTTAGGGCAATGTGGCTGGCTCTGTCTTCACCAAGCAGAAATGCTCTAATGTGGCTCAAAGCCATCTTTCCACAGTGAAGGTAAGTTCACCTCCCCTTGAGGATCTGATTCCCAATTGCTTGTTTTGTCTCAAAAAGCTTTTGGAAAGAAGAGTGGTAGAAATAGTAAAAATAGTAGAAACTAGTATAAACCCTTTTTTCTGGCTTTTGTTCTGGCTACACACTAAAAGGAATAGACTGCTGGGAGGGAGGAAAAGTTGGAGGCTGCCTTTAAGGGTTCTTGGGCCAGTGAGAGGAACAGTGGTGAAGATTTTCCTGTAGATATTGGGGCATGAGGTCAGACTCTGTTTCGCACTTGTAACCAAGCTGTCAGGCTGGGAAGATGAGCCAGGGATAGTGGGAGCTGGCTGTGGAAGCTGGCCTTTCCCACTTAGGGACACGGGCAACACAGACCCCACAGCACACCTGGTCTGCTGTCAAGGTGCCTCCACTGAATTTCTTCCTGAAAAGGAGGAGAGCAGCAAAATGCGGCAGCCCATCACTGATGGAAGGGGAGAGGCAGCAGCCAGGTCCCTTCTTAGTAATTGTAGGGAAGATTTGGGCTTTGCCTTAACTTGGAGCTGCTGAACCAGACCAAGAAGAAGGAACATTCCCAAGAGGAATTAAAATTTTGCTGAAATGAGGCAAAATCTTCAGTGAATTAGATGCAGTAGCAAGTTATGGGCAGATCCTCCTGGACAGAGAGGACAGCACACCTTCAGCACTCTCTTTGACAGCCCTCTTGAAACTGCTCTGCAGATGTGGGAAGTAGAGATTGTGTTGAACAGGATGATGTCCCAGCTGTGCCATGGAGTGTGGAGGGAAAGGCTACAGTGACAGTGCAAGATGGACAGCACCTCTCACCACTGCTGGCAGAAAACTTACCCTCGCTTCCTGCACACAGCCAGCTCTCTGTCCCCTCTGCTCCTTCTCTTGTTCTTCACTTCCCACACTTAAGTCCTTGCAGCAGGGACCAAGCCCTGGACAGTTCAGGGCGTTTCAGGTCTAAGAGAGAGGCTGCAGTGGTGGGGAAGAGGGTGAGGAGATGGACAGCCACGTGCAGAAACATCAGAAATGATCACTTCAGGAAGTCCAGAGGAAATGAAATTATCTTCTAACGATGGCAACAGGCCAGAGATGTGGACACACATCATGGTTAAAGGACAACCCGTGCAGGGACCCCTGATCACAAGCACTTGGGGACTGCAAGTCCTCCCTAAAACAGAACAACAAGCTAACAGCCAGCTACTGGGCTCAAGCAACTTCTCTTTGTAAACTCCTTTGCCATGGTAGAAAGAGGCCCAGAAAAGAGACCTCAATTCTTTGAAGTGAGCACTGAAATTATTGCCAAGGACATGGCAAAAGATCGTGGGAAAAGACTTTCTATTGATTTTTTTTTTAATTAGTTACTTAAAGCTTCCTCATCTTGGCCAAGGAAATGTAACCATTCACTATTGCCTGCTGTTCAGAATAGCTCCTGCACCCATTCATCATGTACTAGGAGATGTAAGCTCCTTGTTCTAGGGTTGTAACTCCTTTGGGAAAGTTTTCAGTTAAGGCTAAGGCAGCTCTTCAGTTCTGGTTAGATTATATATATCTTTTTAAATACCCTAAAATATCTTTGGCTCTCAATCCCTTATGAGCAGTTGGGGCATTGCAGGGGCCAGCAGCAGATGCTGAGACGCAGAGGTGAGAACCCCTGCTGAAAGAACTGTGGGACAGATGTCCCCCCACATCAGGTCCCACCACAGTCTGCACCTGGCTGGGTTGCAAAGGGCAAGTTCATTTCCCAAACTGTTTCTCTTGCTTTTGCTGGGAGACTCTGGATAACTGTGGTTACACACATGAGAGGCCAGGAGAGTCAGAAAAAACAGCATCGGGATGATTTAGGAGATCTGCATTGTCAGCCAGCTGGAGTGCTTGGAAGTGCCCACCTCCAGCAGTAAGATCCCGAGGCTGTTCTGGATTCTTGGGAAAGATTTTAGCATCACCAATTCCAGTATTTGTGCTGTAATTCACCTCCAAGCAGCGGTGTGAGCGGCGGCCCCAGGAACAGCGGGGCCTGTTCCACTCCACCCAGGAAAAGGGTTTGTAGTGATCTTGATCAGCAAGAATCGGTGATGCTGATGGAGGAAAATGTGAGAAACGGTGTTCTTCTGTACAGGGAATATGAGGGGGTACATGGATAGGGACAAACCAGCCTGGGAAAGTAATGTTGAAAGAAAGTGTGGATCCTGTGCCTGGCTCAGCCAGTCACCTTGGGGAAGTGACCTTGGCCTTATCTACACAGAGACAATCAGGAAAATGAATCTGAAT
Organism: Callaeas wilsoni; assembly: GCA_013398955.1. Lineage (NCBI taxonomy): Eukaryota > Metazoa > Chordata > Aves > Passeriformes > Callaeidae > Callaeas > Callaeas wilsoni. Next base: position 43,004 of record VWPU01017872.1, on the reverse strand, counting down.
TAACCTTTGCAAATTGGATTAGCTAAACTTCATTAAACTGTCTATGTGGACATTCCTGTTCAGAATTCAAGTAGCCTCCACTCATCCTGGCTTACCTCATGTCCACAATAAACGAGAAGAAAACAAACTCAGCTTTTTTTTTTCCATTGTGAGTAGGACTGTCCACACAACTGTTCTAAGTGCAGTTTAACTAAACCACCATAACATCCAACTTCAGATTAATGATCCCTTGTGGTCTCACGTTTCTTTGTCTTCCTACCACGCTGTCTATTTGGACAAGGAGCTCCAGAGTGTCTGGATGAAGGAGCAGCTCTGATTGTATGCACAGACCATGCCTACTGCAGGATCAACACAACTTGTAGATGAAATGTAGCCTCAAGCTCTGTCGGGGAGGTTAAGTTGGACATCAGGAGGAATTTCTTCAGAGAAAGGGTTGTCAAGCGTTGGGTTGTCTCCATCCCTGGGAGTGTTCAAGATAGGGCTGCACACTGGTCTAGCTGACAAGGTGGTTTTCAGCCAAAGGTTGGACTCAGTGATTTCCAACCTGACTGATTTTGTAATTCTGTGATTCCGTGAATCTTTTACAGGAGTAGTACCAGTGCCATCGTAAAGCTGTTGATCTGGGTAAGAGAATGTCTATCAGGGATGGGTTGGTTTAAACCCAGCAGAACAAAGGTCACATCACACCTGATGGACCTGACTACTTGGAAAGGCAGGAAAACTGGCTGTGAGGATGCAGGGTGGATAAGGGAATATTGGAAGTGGTTTCCCTTGCCTGTAGTAAAGCTTTCAATGCTTACTCTCCTTAGAGCCAGGCTGGGGAGATATTGGCCCAATAAATAGGAAAGAAGGAATCTGGAGGATGGGTTGGACTGTTGCACTCACAGAGTGATGATCAGCAGTACAGAGCCCACTTGGCAACTCATTGCTGTTGAGATCCTGGAGGGACTGGTACTGATGGCCTGGATAATTGGGCACGCTCTCAGGAAGTTTTCAGATGGCACCAAAGGAAGCAATGGGGAGGGAAGCACTTGACACCCAAGAGGCTGCAGCTGCTGTTCAGAGGGAGTGGAGAAACGGGCAGACAAGTGCACAGTCCTAATGGAATAACCTCCCAAGGGAACAGGACAGGCCAGGGGACAGCTGGGCTGGGAAGCCGCTTGATAGGAAGCAGCTTTGCGGAAAGGGAGCTGGGATCGCTGGCAAGTCAGGAACTGAACATGGGTCACTGCTGAGCTACACCCTCAGCTGTGTGAGCAAGGATGCAGGCAGCACATCAAAGGAGTAAGAATCCCCTTTGTTTGGCCCTTCTGAGATCGTTTTGGAAACACTGGGTCCGGTTTGGGGCTTCCTAGGACAAAACCAGCACTGAGAGATTGGAGCAGGTCCAGCAGAGGCCACCAGCGGATGGTTGAGGTACAAGGAGAGGCAAAACCAGCCGGGTTTGTTCATCCTGGAGGAGAGTAGGAGGAAGATCAGAATGCTTTCTGCAGCTCCCTGCAGGAAGGGATAGAAAAGACAGAACTCCTGGAGATGCACAGCGGGGCTTGAGACCTCCTGAGGTCCCTGCTAACCTGGGTTGTTCTGTGGCCTAAGTCTGGGCTTTGAGTCTCCAGACAGAGTGCCAGGCTCACCCGCAGTCCCTCAAAGGGGTACTCGCACCACGATGCCAATCTACTTCAGGGCTTAGGGATGCTCTCTGTCATCATGTTTGGGCGCTGCTGGTCAGGGTTAGAGAAGTAGGTCCTCCATATTCATATAAACTGCATTAGTGGAGTAGCAAACATATAATAAAGTAATAACAAATGTTCCTTCAGTGATTAGCTAACTGCTAATTGAGGAATCGGTCTGAGCTCTATTCATATGTAAAGGTGTACTTGCCAAAGCTACTGCTTTCAACTTGCTCACACCTTTCCATCAGTGGTTCCACGTTTTCCTTTAGAACTCCAGTGAGATGTGAGATGTGGCACTGAATTTACCCTTGCTCATCAGGCAGGAGATTGAGGTTCAGAGAAGCCAAGCAACCTGTTTGGCGACATGGTGAGCGCTGTGTTATGCAGATCATCAAAGCACTGAATGCACCTGCATGGTGTTCCTGCCTCAGGTGTTTTTCCCCCTGCTTTTCAAACCTGGACATGGGCCACCCTTGCAGCTCAGCTGATGGATGGTAACTCATTAAGCAGGAGTAATGCAAGTGGGTCTCAGCCTGGCAAACAATTCCCTAAGAACACAGAGGCTCTCCTCTGTTCACACAGAGAAACTGCTTTTATTTCCCTGACTGTCCCTGAACCTCTTATTACTCCCAATCTGAAGTCCTTTCCTGGGGCACTTTCAATAGGATGGCTGGAAAAATCAGGCTTTTCTAATCTGCTTTTTTTTTTTTTTTTCAATTTAAGGAGATAATAATTATGGAGATCATTGTGTTGATGCTCCAGTAGACAATCAGAGAGGCTCAGCACCAAACTGCTGGCAGCAGGTGGACTGTGAATCGCTATCTGCTCCAGTCACCTGCCAGGAGTCCCCCACCCCTCCTCGAGCAGATCCACTGATGGGTTGTTGTGTATTTTTTGTTGTTGTTGATTGCTGACATAAAAGAAGCTGAAGCGACACTGTTTTAAGCTGAGTATCCAAGGCGACCTCATTAACATCTCTGCAGAGGAGCCCTTTAAAAAACATCAGTCACGGTGGTCCTGAGTGGAAGAGAAACTGTTCTGTGTTTTCTTGATCAATTGCTTAAAATTCAAGGTCGGGGTGCAGAGCAGGGAGGGCTCCCCGCCAGTCACTGCGGGGTTGGGCTGAGGGTTTTTTTGGAAAATAGTGATGCTGTCGTACTGGAGAAAATCCATGCGCTCCCTCAGAGGAGCACTATTGGGAATAAATGCTGGAAGCTGTTCCACTTGAGCAGATGGCTGAAAAACTTTGGCTGAGAAATAAATTGAGTATGACGGTCTGAGGGCCAATCACAGATGGATGAAATTCTAGTGATGTCCCAAATGTCCTGAACATAGAAGGTTCTCTTCTTTCCCCTTTTGTGCTAAAAAACCATAGTAGGATTTTTAATACAGACTGAAAAAATGTTGATGGAGTGAGACACAGAGATAACGGCTTAATGTCTTCTGGATCAGCAGCACGTTTAGGGGAGCCCCGAGGTTCTGCCACCTCCAGGTCAGTAGTGGAGGAAAGTGCTGATCGTGCAGGGACCATGATGGAAGGGCTGGGAGATGCCCCTGTGCTCCTCCAGACACAGCCTGGTGTCCACGTGCAACACCAGACGTTCAAATATTCCTGCTGAATGCAAGTCATGCAGAACTCAAAAGCAAATTTTTTTCCTTCAGGATCTTTCAACCCAGCCTCAGGGTAGACTGGAAAACTGTGCTTTAACTGGTGTGAAACGGAGAAGTCACTGGGAACTCCTTTCCTTGGTTTCAGGCCATCTCCATAAACCCAGGGATGACCCTCGAGGTGTATAACCGTAACAACCACTCTCCCTCCAGTGCAGCACATAAAAGGAGCTGTGAGCCCTGGGTTTCAAATCATGGGCTCTGGGATCCAACCCAGTGCACATCCCAGACTTCAGCTCCACTCTGCTCAGGCTCAGAAGGGAGATGAGACACATTTCAAGTGGCACATGTCTTGCATGTCCTGAAAACACCCTGAGCCCAGATCCTCCCTTCCCAATTCCTCAATTGACAGGATGCCAAGAGAGCTGGTAAGACATCAGCTGTTAGTTAGGTTAGTGGAGCCTGGCAATCAGCAGCACCCAAGCCCAGTGTGATTCTCCAGGGACCCAGTCCTCTGTAGTGTGAGGACCAGGGACAGAGCAATCCTGTGCCTTTTCTAGCAGACAGATGAGGCCACACACACCCCCCCATTTTCCTTCCCTTGAACAGCTCCTTCCCATTCAGTATTTCTCGTGATGGGACAAGCTCATGCACATGAAGGCTGTTATAACCCAGACCCAGCGTGGAATCTCATGGGGCGACATCAGCAGCTTCCAACAGAAAGTATCTTCTGTGGTCAAGTGACCAGCTGGAACAATTATGTGGGATTTAATCATTGCTTCAACAATATAGGACACCATAAGCCCACGGAGCTGCAAAAAGGGCCTGAGCTGCCTGTGAAACCTTGGTGCCACCTTGCATTTGCTTAGGTATCAGCTGGTGATCTGTGGCCAGGTCAGTGACAGCTGTGACATGCAAGACCACACGGTGAGGACTTGTCAGGACTCACTGAAAGCTGCATGAGATGTAGACAGGGTTACAATAATTCCTGGCAGCCCTGCCTGAGAGTGCTGCCTGTGGGACTGGGACAGATATTAAAGGCTGGACTTAGCCTGCATCTGCAGTGCCCAGCAAAGGCTTTATCAAATGAGCTTATCAGCAATGCTGCTTATTTCTCTCAGCCAGTGGCTGGTATGTGCTGTATTAACCACCCTCAGCCCTTTGTGGCACATGCCCCTTTAAAACCTATGATTTGAAAACAGTCTTTGCAGCTCAGGGATGTATTTGGGGTTTTTAACAAACATGCATTCACACTCATGTCATCTCCGTGGATTCAATAACAGAGATAAAAAACCTGAGAATGTGAAAAATTCCAATGGGGAGAGGATGTGAAGCCTGCTCTGTCAGTGCAGAGTGCAGGACCTCCCATGCCCCTGTGACTTCAGGCCGACCTCACTCCACTTTGAGTCTGGCACTCAAGGTGTCCTGCTTGGTCCCACACCAAGCTGGCAGAGGAATTTGAAATACTGGAAAAGACTCTGCACGGAAGACAGAGGAGTTTGAGCCCTGGGCTGGGCCCTGCTTTGGCACTGCAGCCGAGCAGGAAGGGAGAGTCCAGGTTTGGAGATGTTTCTGCCGTCTCCTCCAAGGGCACAGGTGTAGCTCCCACAGGGCATGGCTAGTGCAAGCAGAGAGGAGGGCTGGGTGGCATACACACCAAGCCTGATGTTCCACTCCCCATCTCGTGGTACTTGCCAAAGGCCACTCTCTGTCTGCACCATCAAAATCTGGTAAATGCTGTCATGGCTGTGGTGTGACACAGTGGTCCAAAGGCTCAGCACCTGTCCCCAGCACTGACCAATACACAGGACAGCGTGGTCATGGTCAAACATTTCCCCATGATATCCCTCCCAGTCTGCAATAGTTTATGGTTGAGAGACGTCCTGACCCAGAGTTAAAGTCCTTGTATTTAGTCATCCTCAATTCCTCAGTGTATTTCTTTTCCATGACCTTGTTTGTGAGTTTGCGCCCCCCTCAGTAAAGTCAGAAATCCAAGTGCTTCATTATAAGCATTTTCTTTACCATTTCCTGATTAATCATCCCTTCCACTACGGTCATTACAGCGGTTCCCAGAGACCGAGCAATTGTAGGGCTCATTGGTCAGGCACCACCAGCACACAGCCCTCACTTTGGAGAGTTCCCGTGGAGTAACTGAGCAGAACCAGCTGTGGGATGTGGGCAAAGTCACAGCCCCAGGAGGAGGGCTCGGGAGGGGTCCAGCGACGAGGCCACGGAGCAGCAAGGGACTGGAGGGGGTGAGGGAGAACATCAGGGGAAAGCAAGGCAAGGGGAATAGAGAATTGAAGCTGGAGATGCAGATGGATTAAATAGTTAATCTGCATTATAAACAGCACAGGTGAGAGTCTGCTACTGAATCTCTTAATCCAGTTATTACCATTCAGTGTGGTCATTTCCTCCCATTCTGATGCACCACTCGTCCTTCAGGTTTGGAAATGCAACAGCAGCAATAACAACAAATAAAAAGAGACACAAAAGAACTTTTTGTGTGTTCGTGCAGTTTGGGATTTCCCTGCTGTAAAAATGTACCAACTCCTGTAAGGGAGAACATCTTTAGGAAGAACAGGGCTGCCTCAGCCATGTGTTGATGACAGTTAATGCTCTTGAGTAACTCAGAAGTGACAAGGTCGATGCTTAAAGGCAAATCTTCTGGGCTCCTGTGAGTCCAGCAGGGCAAGACAGAGCAGATGTGGCCTCATGAGAATTTATCAGATGCAGATACGGGGTGTTTGAGTGGTGGTGCTTTACCCCACAACCCACACAGGGGCCAAAAACCAGGGGACTCAGCACATGAGGAAATACAAGGGGATGGATGGGAGGGTGGAGGAAAAACTTTGAAAGGATGAGGGCGTAGAGGCCTGGACCTGCTCACAAACAATTTGTGACTCAAAAAGAGGAGGCAAAACCCAGCTGCTGATACCTCTACCCATCCTTGGGCAGACATGAGTCCTTCCCAGCGCGGGAAGTGCCAGCACTGCCACGGCGGGTGGTGTCCCACGTGCCGTGTCACAGCGAGACAGCAGCGTTGCAGTGATGGTGCCGTGGCTGTGGGAGAGCTGACCCAAGTGTGACCTAGCGCATCTGAAAGGCAGCAATGGGAGAACCCAGTGCCTTCCCCAGGGCCATGTGAAAATCAAATGAAGCCTCTCGGTGTGGGAGAGGGTTTGTTGGCTTGGGAACGTGAATCTCTCTGACACAAAAAGCCCCGAGTCCCTGTTCTGTCTCAAGCTCACAGAGCCATAGGTACCTGTGCGGAAAGTGCTGCCCTTGATTTCCCATCCGAGCGCTTTATGTCTCAGTTACATGCCACTGAACATGCTAAGACCCTCATTTCAGAGGACAGCAAAGCAAGGATGTGCTGATCCTGGAATTCCAACCAGTTCTGGAGGTGTTTGAAGGCAGCAAAGATTGTCTTCTAGCCCAACACAGAGACAGGAACTTGAGGTCCAAGATGGAGCGGAGCAGATCCATCCAATAAGCTGAATTCAGGCATCACGTTTCAGGAAAAAGGACTGGATTCAGCTGCTTTTTCAGGAACCACCTGGGATTTCAGCAGGCAGGTAGATTAAATGAGATGGAACTCTCTGCAGCTGCATGGAATCATTTGACAAGCTGCCCCAAGAGTGCACAGGACAAAGAGGTGCAGGTGGCAGGTGTAGTGAGCCCTCTGATCCTCAGAGCACTGCAAGGGGCTCTGAGCTCTCCCTGAAGCCTTCTCTTCTCCAGGTGAACACGCCCAGCTCTCCCAGCCTGGCTCCAGAGCAGAGGGGCTCCAGCCCCTACTCCAGCTGGTCCGTGTCCTTCTTGTGCTGAGGACTCCAGACCTGGATGCAGTCTGAAGACTTCCCTCTGTGCTTCCTCTGGAGGAAAAATGATGTAGAGGAGAATATTGTGCTAAAGCAGTGTTGGTCCCATTCCTTTATCACCTGATTGGAAAACTATGTTCTCTAAAAAAAAATAAATAAAGAAACAACAAAAAACCGCAACAAAATCAACAACAAACCACACTTATTGGGAGGCATTTTCTCAGTCCTGCATGGAAGATTTGTGATTTAGCGGCAGCCACAACTTCTTGTTTTACTTCCACTTAGCAGCTGATGTGGCTTCATGAGCCCTGCAGAGATTGCACAGTCCTCCTGGAGGAGCTAGGAGGAAGCCAGCTACCTTCTGCCTCCAGGATGAGTGTTAAAAGCCCAGCTTCAGGAGAGATCTCTGGCTTCTCTCTGTCAGATTTCTGCCTTTGTGTATAGGATTGGGAAGGGTGTTTTCCTCCTGAAGGCCAAGGGATGCTATCTGGGTGCGACTCTTTGAGCGACTCTCTGAAACAGAAGTTGCCAGAGGTGCAGAACAAAGAGAGGAGAAAGTTGCTCCCAAAAAAGGAGCCCAACCCAGCCTGATTCCTTTAGACAAAAGCACCTGCAGCATCAGCCAAACACTTCATGTTGGCATTGCTGCCTGGAGCTCGCAGGCTGCGCCACTGCAGCAGAGCCCCGACAGCCCCACTCCGGCAGCAGAGCAATCCATCTCCTCCCTTTGCTGGCCTCGGCACAGCCAGAGATCCCCAGCCATTTCTCCAACACCTGCAGGCTCAGTAACCACTGCTCTGGGTGGTGGTTCTGTGACTGATGCTGAGGGAAGGGATGCTCCTCCCTGCACAGCACTCGCCTCTCCCCTTGCGCTGCTGTGCAGGGTGAAGGAACCACTCAAACCACGAGAATCAAGCCCAGCACACATCAGGCTTTTGCTAATAGGCTCCACATATGCAAATTGTTGAAAAAGTGGGCTTGGAGAGAGCCTTCCAGCACAGGAGGGGGTGAAGGGGCAATGCTGCCCCAAGCTCCTTTCAAGCCCCAGAGGACTCAATGACTCCAGTTTAGGGTGAAGATGCTAAAATGTCACAAGCCTCTGGGGAGGGTCAGGAGCAGGTGACACACAACTTCTGGGACCAGTCCACTGAATGGATGGTGCTCAGAGGAAGAGACCAGGAAGGGGCAATATGGGACTGCAGCAATTCTTGCCGCACCAATGTCATTAGGAAGAAATCCTTCCCTGTGAGGGTGGTGAGGCCTTGGCACAGAGTGCCCAGAGAAGCTGTGGCTGCCCCATCCCTGGAAGTGTCCAAGGCCAGGCTGGAAGGAGCTTGGAGCAACCTGGGATTGGTTGGGAAGGTGTCCCTGCCCATGGCAGGGGGTGGAATTAAATGAGCTTTAAGATCCTTCCAGCCCAACCCATTCTGGGATTTCTTGCTCCTGAGAAAGAAGCAAACATGGACAGCCCATGGCAAACATCACTAAAACCCCCAGTTAAGGTCCCCCATGAGCTTCATCACAACAGCATTCCTCCAACCAGGGCTGGATTAGCATGTTTAAACTCTCCTTGCAAATCACTTCTAATCAGCAGCTAATTTTTTTGCAGAGCCCAGGCATGCAGGTTGCTCCGGAGGGCTGGATCTGCCTGTAGAAATATGCAGTCACCTGACTGGAGCCTCGTCATCTTCGCAGGCTGTTTTGTAAACAGTCATTATAAATAATAAATCAACAGCATGCTAATGAAATGAGCTCTTTTTAGGATGCTTTAGAGAAGCCTCTAATTTAATATAGAAGAAACTCTAATCTGTTCTGCCAAGTTACAAAGAGGATTAAACTATCTTCCAATAATGGTGAAATATTCAGGCTCTGTATTACTAGCACAGGAACTGAGGGGAAGCATTCAGAGGCACAGAGGAGAGGTCAGTTCCCCAATCCTGTTGCATTAGAAGGAGAACTATTGTACCACGGTGCCTGGAAAACCTATTAAATCACAGATCCCACGTCCATGAAAATCAAAGTCTGCTATCAGATTGGTGGGCGCTGCCTTCACCCTTCAATGAATTTAAATAAATCTTTCTAAGTCAATGCTGCCATGCGTTGGTCATGGCCAAGTGGTGTTTAAATATGTAGGAAGGAATTTGTTGCTCCAGTGTGTTTTCATGTGAAGGAAGGACCTGGGGATAGCAAGGACCCAAGAGGCACTGAGGTCAGGATGGGACTGGGAACAAGCAAAAGGAGTTGAATGAGTTTGCAATAAAATTTCGGGCTTATTTAAGTGTGTACAAAACAAAGTATGGGTCTGAGAGCCTCATCTTGCCTTTACTTTTGAGAGTCTGACCTGAGAACCAGAAGCTGGTTGAAATCACAGCAAAGACCCAGACACACAAACATGACCCTACAGGGACAAAGTGAGTCCTCGGAAGAAGGGGAATAGAAGAAATGAGTGAACATGGGAAGCTGGCTGGGAGAAGGTTGCATGAGAGGCTCTGGGGTTTTTCTCAGCGGGGCTCTGTGGCACATGGATTTGAGAGGATTGAGATGGACTGTTCTGTACTATTCCACTGATTCTTATGTGGGGAACAACATGAAATAGCCTTTCTTTAAAAGCCATTCATGGATTGATGAAATTTCTGCCAGCTCGGCACCCTCAGCACTTCTCTACAATACTCCAACCCATCCTGGAGCTGTGATCCTGAGTGCCTGAGCTGGGGAACTGCGAGAAGGGAAAGCCTGAGACGTGAGGGAGGGTTGGGGAGTGAGGAGAAGGTTGTTTCTAGCCTAAGAGGGCACAGGAAGATCGGCATGGCTACCTCTGGGCATGAAGAACAAGAAATATCCAGCTGTAGGACAGAACCATAGACCCTTCACCAGCTCCACTGCCCTTCTCTGGACTCACTCCAGCACCTCAGTGTCTTTCTTGGGGGCCAGATCAGGATGCAGAGCTTAAAACCTGCCAGCATCCATGCCAACCATGGGAGTTGTAGTCAATGATCAATTCAAAAGTGTTCAACAGACACACCAGAGATGATGATATCCCACGGGAGAACACAGGGTGCAATAGCTGGAGACCTGACCCCATGCACAGAACAGGGAGCTGCAGATGGATAGGGAGGGGCTGCTCAGCCAGGAGCATCCTGTGGATCATAGGATCCACATGTTAATCGTGGTACCCATCACACCACCCGAATAAAGCAAGCAGAAGCCAGTCCAGAATGCTGGACAACCCCAGAGAGCTGGTGCTGGATCCGAGCCCCCAAACAGCCATCAGGGCTTCAGCTTCCTACAGTGACCCGTGGTCAGAGCAGGGCTGAAAGGAGCAGCCAGCACTCAATGCCTGATTATTTTCTCTCATTTCCTATGCAAGTCTCTCATCATCAAGTCATCCCACAGTGACCCACAGCTGCACTGATACACGATGCTGTGCGTGCACTGGCATCCTGCACCAGGGAGTGCAGCTGCTGGATTTTATACTCCAGCCTTCCTAGGTGCTGCATAAAACACAAAATACAGCCAGTCCCTGTCTCAGCAGAGCATGCAGCCTTCTGCAGAGACACCAAAACATGCTTCACCTTCATGCAAGGTTTTAATAGATTGAGTACCTCTTGTCTATTTAATAAGAAACTGTCTCGGCATGGATTCAGTCAAGTAAAACAGCTATCTGTCTGCCTGGGAGTTTGAAATGGCTCCAGGTTACACTTTATTCCCTTATTTAAAATTTTAAAAAGCAGGTTACTCCAGTGTAACAAAGTCTTGCTGTATCATATTTACACAAAGGCCATATTCATACAACCATAGAATGGTTTGGGTGGGAAGGGACCTTAAAGATCGTCTTGTTATAACCCCCTGCTATGGCAGGGACACCTTCCACTATCCCTGTCCAACCTGGCCTTGGACAGTTCCAGGGATGGGGCAGCCTGTGCTAGGGCCCCATCACCCTCAGAGGAAAGAATTTCTTCCTAATATTTATTCTAAACCCACTCTCTGTCAGTGGGAAGCCATTTCTCCTTGTCCAGTCACTCCAGGCCCTTCTAAATGGACTTTACATCTTTCTTGCAGGCTCCCTTTGTGTACTGGAAGCCACAATTAGGTCACCCCAAAGCTTCTCTTCTGCAGACTGAACAATCCCAATTCTCCCAGCCTCTCCTCCCAGCAGAGCTGCTCCATCCCTCTCATCATCCCGGTGCCTCCTCTGGACTGGCTCCAGCAGCTCCACATCCTTCCTGTGCTGGGTCCCCAGAGCTGGATGCTGCCTTTTGTCTGTGCTGGAAATTCTTCTTCATAAAATTGGGCTGGGTTTGGCCGTGGAAACAGCACCCTGACCTGAAGGAGGACCTTGTACCATGCCCTGAAGATAATTTGCTTGAAATTCTTGGAGAACAAAGCAGAGTGCCCTGACGAAGTGTCAGAGGTCTGGCCAAAGTCACATTGCTACGGCCCTTGTCAGCCAGAATCTCTCATCCTGCACGGCACACCTGATGCCCTTTGGGAAACAGGGAATAACCACAGCAGGCAGAGCTGGAGGAGCCAGGAGTGATGGCCACAAATCAGCGAGGAGACATTGCAGCACAGGAATTCTCAATGGCAGCCAGGGCCACCTGGCAGAGGTGGCAAAGTTCATGTCCTACAGAGGCGTCTGCTGTGGCCTGGGACCAGAGGCTCCCCAGGCACGTGAGGTGGAAGTTGTCCTCATGTGTGCAGTGTGGCCAGGCAGTTCATGCCTCAAAGGAGCAGCCACACACCTTCCCAGCTTCCCTTTGCCTCCTGACCACAGGCACAGCCACAAGGCAGCTCAGACCAGCCCTGGCAGCGGCTGCAACACTGGAGTTCTGTGCCCACGGGTGGAAAGCCGTTGATCCACAGCTGGAAGTGGAGCATTCCTGTCCCGTGGGAGGCTGAACAGCAGCCTCCCCAAGCTGGCCACAAACCCCAGCAGGAGGCCACTCTGCCGTGAAGCAGCATCTCCCATGCTCCCATTTGCACAGGCTGTTCTCTGAAGAGTCTCTTCAAAGCTGACGCAGCCCCTGGGGCTCCCTTGGCTGGCTAGCACTGACGCATGAGTCACTGAAAATTACTTTTCAGTGCTCAAGCCCATGGGCTCGAGGGCAGGGAAGAGTTATGGTGACCCAGCCACCTAAAACCCTGTCCTGGAGCCGCTGTTCTGTCTGTGAATGACTGAATGAAGAGCTCTGAGCTTACAATAGGAGCAAAAACCCAAAACAGAACACTGTCTCTCAGGTTTATTCCGTTCTTCCCCCTCTTTTCCAGACCTTTGCTGTCTCCAGCTCAAGCAGCAAAGTTGTCATGCAACTTTGATATTTGCTGTAAGATAAACCCCAGCAGCACCAAGCTGGTTGTCCGTGCTGCCCCGCTGCCTGTGTGCTCCGGGTACCTCTCGCAGGAGCACTTTAATGGATGCTCGCAGCATCCGACTGTCTGCACGTTCAAAGAACGGGAAGTTATGATGTTAGCACTGCCATGACCTTCAGAGAAAGGGACTAATTATTCCCAAGCAGGCAGCTTAGTGCTGGGCAGCTGTTAATGAACATTGATAGGGAATGAAACGCATCCAGATGCAAATTGCGTCACTGCCTTAGGAGGTTTATGAAGACGATGATCCTGTGCTGGCTGCAGCTCCATGGTTTTGCTGTGGATGAACCTTTCCAGGTTTCTGTCCACCTCGATGCCCCCTTTCTTCCCACTTCCCCACCTCCTCCCAAGCTGATTACACATCGAGTGACCAGGGCCATTACCGGGAGCAGAGCTGTGTGCTGGCAGCTCCAGTTTCACTTGCAGGATCCAGGTGTTGGTCTCCAGGGAGGCCTTGGCAGGGCAGGGGCTGAATCAGCACCCACAGCATCGGCAGCAGCAACTGCCTTTTGTTTCAGGATGCATGAGAAGGGAGCTGCAGAGCGGAGCCAAGCAAACTGGCACACTGCTCCCAAGGAGGACACAACCATCCAAAGTGCCAGGCTTTTCTGGTTGGGTCACCAGGAGCCCTTGGCAATAGTGGGAGAAGTGCAGCAAAGCAAGGAGGGCATAATTCTGGGGAGAGGTAATGCTATGGGAAGCAGAAAGATGAGACAGAGCAGCTGGAAGCAGCCTCTGAGCAGGTCAGGTGGCAAAAGGAGCAGTTGCTGGTTCCCACGTAGTCAAACTGCATCCCTAAAAGCCGTGTGTGCTTCGCAGGGAAAGCTGTGCTGAGGGCTGTGATTGCAATCACCCCTGGCAAGACCCTTCCTAGGCATGGGAGGGGTGATAATGGCTTGTCTGTTGTCAGCATCCTGGAGGAGCCCGGGATGCCCTGGCAGGCTGTCATCAGCACGCGCTCAGTGCCTGCTGCTTGGCTGCCTGTCCAATTCCACCTTGCACAAGAAAAAGCAAACACAAAGAGGAGGTTGCAAAAAACTCAAGCGCCCTGAAGACAAGAAGTGTCAAAATCCAGGCTGCCCGCTCAGCCTGGCTTTGGCAGAGCTCGTAATGCCAGCAGGAAAGGAACAAGTCTTACATTTTACGAGGGGAAACATGCCTTGCTCTGTGTTGAAGAAGTTCAGGCTGTGGAAGGTTGTTTGATGTTTTGCTTCCTCAGTGTCTCCAGTGGGTGTCCTGGCTCTGCTCAGGGCAAGCTCCTAATGCTGTCATGGTGATGGAAGTGTTTGTCCCTTCTGGGCTGGGCTCTGGGATGTATAATTCTGATTTCTGGCTCCTTGAGGAACAAACATCAGTATCGGTAGATGTCCAGTGAAGATCTCAGCCTGCACTGCCCCTGCCTGGCAAGGTGGGCTGGTCCCTGGTGCTGCAGTGAAGCTCCTACTGAGCATGAGCACTGACAGCTCTGCTCGGACCACACCTTTGCCCATGCTCTCCCAGTGCCTTCCCCAGAGGGCAGGGGTGCAGGGGGCTGCAGACAGCCCTGCTTCAAGCAGCCATTCCTGTGGAACTGCTCAGCCTGTCAGGAATGTGCAACTCCAGCAAGGGCCCAGCTCCGACCAGCCTCATTCCCTCTCGTCTTGGATGGACACATCTGAGTGCAGAGGGCACAGAATTCTGTCAGAGCTCATTTCAAGGGTCACCTACCTTTCCCAAAGCATCCTGCTTTCACCTCACACCATCCATGATCTCGCAGCTTGCTGTTCACTCAGGATTTTCCTGTGGGCAGTGGCGTGATGGGTGGCCCAGGTGCTCCCCACACACCTCGTTCCATCGCTGCTCTGGGATCTGAGCTCCCGCAGCTACTCCTCATCAGACTTCTGCTCCAGACCCTTTCCCATCTCCATTCCCTTCCCTGGACACACTCCACAGCCTCCATGTGTGTCTTGTAGGGAGGGGCCCACAACTGAACCCAGGACATGATTCTGGCGCATCCTGGAACAAACTCGGTATTTTTAGGCGTAAGTAAGATTATCAGGAAAATCCACATAAAATACCAAAGGCCATCCGTAAGGATATCCCTGGCCACACTGAGGAACATAGTTTGGTTAGGCAGACAGGCAGGTAGGACTGGACACTCAGAACATCCATCAGGCAGGTTCAGCTCTGAGCTGTTGGACTCAGCTGCAAGGTTAGAGCATCCCATGGGACATTCCACTTACAGTGAGTGGAAAAGGGACCTTGAGCAGTCATCTGCTCCATCCTCCAGCTCAAAGCAGGGCTAATTTAAAGACTAAGTCAGGCTGCTTGGAGCCTTATCTTTCTTACAGGTTGTAAATAAACTGGACAATTCCAAAGACAATGCAGAGACAAGATATCTTCTTGTCAAGAGCATTAACTAAGTCTCAGTGTTTTTCAGGGGGCAAGAGTTTCAAGTTTCTTGGTCATTCTTGTTTATATGAGCTCTAGGTGACCAGTGACAGAAAAATTGGTTGAATTGTACCTGGCAGGACTTTTAAGAAATATTCAGTTGCATGGGAAAATGCATCTTCTTGACAAAATATAACTCCTGGCTCACGTGGTGATCTTGGATGAGGATTCAGAAGGGATGGTTTCCCAAATCACAGGCTCAGAGGTGAAGATGTCCCATGAACTGCCTGAATGAGATCAGGAGGCTCCTTCAGCAGCACAGAAATGACTCCGCCCTGAGGAACCTGGGAATCCCTGAAGTTACCAGAAGCACCAGACATGCCAAACCCAGTAAAACTGAGCTTAGACAGGCCCCACTGAGATGTTAGGGTGAAGTTTCCCTTGCCGCAGGAGACAGTTCAGCCCAAGCAACTCGTGCAGTTGGAAAGAATAGTTACCAACAAAATTGTAAAGATCAGCTCTTTATGAGACTTCATGCTAGAATTCCCACATAGCTTCTGGCTGGAAAACCATAGGAAAAATGTCCCAATTTAAACAGAGCCAGGCTGTCTGCAGCACATTTTGTCTCCCACGGAAATGCATGTTCCTGCCACATCACCTGGGCCTGGGCTCACTGTAAGCTCTACGTCTGCAGCCGGCCTGACTTGGGCAAAGTGGACGAGATGAAGAAGACAAGAAGTCTTCTTGCTGACTTGTGAGGAGGTGGCATCAACCCCCCATCTTTGCTTCTTGATCTATTTGCCTTATCATTTAATGGACCACATGCCCCACTCTTAGGGATGACAGGTCTAGATGTTAAAAATGCTGCTCATCAATGCTCATCTCCTTCATTACCATGTGCCTCAGAGTCTGCTCTGAAGAAGTCCCATTTCAGTGGAGAGGTGGCTGCCTTCGCCCTTCCCTCTGACCGCAGCCTCTTCCTAGGATGGGTTTTCCAAGAAACAAAGACAACAACCACGGCAAACCTTTCCTGCTTGCAGGGCCGTGGCTGGAACTGGAGCTGGGACACTTGTGTGTAACTGGGGGTGGCTGCACAGCTGCAGCTCAAGCAAACTGTCCTGAGAGGAGGCAGTGGAGAAGACTGCAGTGATTGCATTGTGATACAGAAGAAGTGTTAGAGCTAATCCATTGCCATCTGTCTTTATTTTGCTAACCCGTTCAGTTGGACGCCACAGAAGTGCATTCACAGCAGATGAGCTGGGAGAGCCGTGGCATGGCAGCTCTTGGATTACTGGCATGAAAAGAATCCTTTTGTTCACGAGCCAGGAAGATTAGCTGCTGCCACGTCTGTGTCTGGTTTGTAGGACAAGAAAGAGAAGATGCAGCTCTCTTGCTGCCTTGGCCACTGCTTTGTGGCATCCCAGCTCCAGCTCTTTTCTCACCTCCCTCTTGCTTTATCCTTCCTCTGCTCCTTCCTTCCTGCTCTCTCCTCATCTTGAGCTTTCTCTGTCTTTTCCATCTGCTTCTCTCCTCTCTTGGCATCTTCTCTGCTTCTGCTTGAGTGCACACAATATCCCTTCTCCTCTTCCCTGAGTTCAGGCGGGCAAGAGAAAAGTTCAGAGCAGCACAAGCTCCTCTCCACCGAGGTGCTTTACCTGCAGCCCCTGCTGCGAGAAAAATTGGCTCGCACCACCTGATCCCAGGCAATTTTGCTCACAGCGGGCGCTGGGGATAAAGCGCTTCAGCGCAAGGCGGCTGCGTCGTTCTTAATAGTGGGGCTGCCGGTGCCAGTTGGGCGAGGGGCTGCTCCGTGGGCTGCCTTCGGGCCAGTGGGGCTGGGGAGCAGCAGGGCTGGTCCATCCACACCCCGTGGCCAGGCTCTGCCGAAGCCCGCAGAGCAGCGTGACCCATTTAGCAGTTCCCCGACGACTTCAGGCGCGGCGTGACCCGCGGTTTGAGAACCGCTTCTCTCAGCAGACGCCAAAGCCCTCTGTGTCCTTTCATTCCAAGAGTGCCACGCTGGAAGGAGATGCCCTTCAGATGCCCTCTCCGCCGTACCTGCAGGCTCTCTGCAGAGCACAAAGGAAACCCAGTCCTCTCTGGGTTAAGAGTAGGGGCACAGCCCCAGCTCCAGGGCAGGAATGCAGGATTGTACATCAGCCTCCTGCTCGCCGGGCTGGAGGCTCCATGGGGATGACTCTGCCTCCATCATGCACATCAGGCTCTGCCAGGGTGGGTCCCAGCAGGACCTGCAGAGATCAGAGCTGCCTCCTGCTGATTTCTGCCCTGGAAGAGGATGAAGAGCCAAGGAGAGGCAGGGAAGGGAGGGGGGAAATGTTCCTATTCCTTCATCTCCCCCTCGCAGGTACAGAGCTGGGCATGCAGCACCAGCTGCCACTGCACTGCCCTTCCCCGGCCTCCAAGAGGAATCATGTGCAGGGCAGATCGACCTTGGGGCTGCATTCCCAGAGAGATGTTGGTGAACAGAACCCTCCCCCACAAGCTGCTGGGGAAATGCAGCCTCGGACAAGCCAGGATGGCTGGAGACACTCACACCCTGCTCAGTGATGTGCAAGAGTCCCAGACATGCTTTTGTAATATCCTTAACTCTGCACACTGCAGGATCTGCGCCACAGCCAGCATTCCCAAATGCATCCCACGGCTGCACATGCGCTGAATTCTGTATGGGGCTGAGAGGGGTAAAGAATGGTGTTTGGTTGTTTCCAGTGTTGCCAGTTCCTCCCTAAAAGAGGTGAAAACTCACCCAAGTAAAAAAATTCCCCAGAAATAGGTCTCCAATAGTGCCTGAAGCGGGTGCAGTGGATGAGAGTGATGGTGTGCCTCCAGGAGCCAAGCTGCTCCCTGTCCCCCCAGAGACTCAGTCCTCCTCCAGCATCCTTCACAGCTACCTCTGACTTTCAATCCACATTCGTGAAAAAACTTCATAATCTCCCTGACTAGGGAAGGTTTTGGGTCATATACAGATGGATGGAAGGAAATTAATTTTCTGCTTGGGCACTGAATCGTCCTAGGAGAAGACCTTCATCTCACACTGCAGCTCGCTGGACCATGCCAGCCTGTTGAATTTCCTCGTGTGACACCGTGGGGGGCTGTTTGGGCCCTTCGCAATCAAACAAGAGTCAGAGATACATAAAATATGAGAAATGAGAATTCCTGCCCCCTTGCAGGGTGAGCCCCCGCTTCTCCCATTGGCAAAAACACAGCCAGAATTTGACCCCGGTGGTTTTCAGAGCCGGTCAGTAATTTGGGAGTGCCCAGTGCCTTCAAAACTCTGCACATTAATCAACATAGGGGTGTCCAGGATCTCATGCTGCTCAAGTGGTTTAGGGTGTTACCAGCCAGGTACCTGCAGTCGCCAATGGTTCTTAGACTAAAAACCCATGAGGCCTCCACCGTTGCTTTGTGCCATCTCCCGAGAGCCCAGAGGGAATCTCATGCCCTTGCATATCACATCCCTGCACTGGCTCAGCCGCTGGACACTCGTGGTGCTCGTGATCCTGAGCTTCTCCACCATGGGATCTTCTGCAGCCAGACGAGACCATGAAGTCTGCAGCCCTCCACTTCAAAGCATCCTTGTGCACGGATCTTTGTAAATGGCGGTGGCCTTCCCACGTCCCATGTTGCTCCCTCTGGCTTGGAAGCAGCATGGCTGCAGCATTTGGGTCTGATCCTACTCACTCCTCTCTGCCCTCCCAGGGGCTGAGTCCCCCTGTGCAATCAGGAGCTTCTCCCGCGGGATCCCCTGGGGCCGGATGGATGATCCGAGCTGGGGCGAGGGGCAGGGCTGGCAGGGATGCCCAGGGCTGCTGGAGCAGTGCAGGGCTGCCGGGAGTCGGGCTCCCGTGCACGGGAGGCGGGATGTGCCGGATCATCGCTCCCCACGCTGGCCGGGGCTGGCGAGAGCCCTGCCAGCACCCCTCGATCAGATGGGAGCTCAAGGGCTGCCTGGCTCTCCGTGACTCAGCAATAATGCTTTGGGTAGTTAACATTTCATTATCATTTTTAAAGGCTAAGTGGCTTTTACCACCTGAGAAGTATATTAATGGCCCCAGTAAAACACTCCCCTGAGTGCCCTAATGCTTCTGTTATATCGATTCATTTCCCCCCTCCCCCCTTTCCTTCTTTCTTTTTTAAAACATTTTTTCTCTCTCCCTGCATGTATTCCCCCATTATGAAAAATACACACTCATTTATACGGTGCAGACAGGGGGAATAATGCCGTTCTCCACCTAATAACACTGCTGAATCCTCCCTTCCTCACTTGCTTATTACTCCCCACAGCAGAGAGACAAGAGGCAGATGGTGACAAATTCCTTCCCTGCCCCCGCAGATGATCGGCTTATTCCCTGGGTTCCCTGGGTTATTCCCAAGGGGATTTCTTGGGGTTTGGAGGTCGTTCCTTCAGCCTCTGGAAACCTCTCCCTTGGGTTGTGTTGCTTCTTGCATCTTGTCTCCTCACTTCAAGAAAGGCATTGAGAGGCTGGAGTGTGTCCATGGAAGGGAACAGAGCTGGAGAAGGGTCTGGAGCACCAGCAGTGACTGAGGGAACTGGAGGATCTCCACCTGGAGAAAAGGAGGCTTCTCACTCTCCACAACTCCCTGACAGGAAGGTGCAGCTGGGGGGTCGGGCTCTGCTCCCAGGGGACAGGGACAGGATGAGAGGAAATGGCCTCAAGCTGTACCAGGGGAGGTTCAGGTGGGACATCAGGAAGAAATTCTTCACTGGATTAGGGTGGCCAGGCTTTGGAACAGGCTGCCCAGGGAGGTGGTGGATTCACCATCCCTGGAAGTGTTCAAGAAATGACCTCCAAGAAGAAGGCCTTGGAAGAGACCTCCAGGATCACCAAGTCCAACCTCTGACTGATCAGCACCCTGTCAAGCAGCCCAGAGCACTGAGTGCCACATTCAGTCATTCCTTGCACACCTCCAGGGATGGGGACTCCACCACTGTCCTGGGCAGCCCCTTCCAATGCCTGACCACCCTTCCAGCGAAGAAATTCTTCCTGATGTCCAACCTGAACCTCCCCTGGTGCAGCTCGAGGCTGCGTCCCCTTGAAGAAGATCTTCCCCACCACAAATGCAGACCCCAAATTCCTGGATGCCACCTGCTGTACAGACCAGGCAGGAGCCTCCCAACGCAGATCTGGCTGCTGCTGATGCTGGGTCCCACAGTGAAGGATGTGCTATGCCACCAGTGGCACACTGGTACCACGTGAGCTCCTCCGAGCTGCTGAGTGGGGGTGCTGGTCAACAGTGGCTGAACAAGAGCCCAGGAGTGCCCAGGTGGCCAAGGGCATCTGGCCTGTACCAGAAATTGTGTGTCCAGCAGGACCAGGGCAGTGATTGTTCCCCTCTACTGGGCACTGCTGAGGTCTCTTCCAACCTAAATACTTCTGCGATTCTATGGAATAACTTCCAAAAAGTGATTCCCTTCTCCCCTCCACCCCTTTCACCAAAAAGACATTTCTGATAAATAAAATGCCCGTTTCAAAAGACAGGAAAGCAGGGAGCATCCCTGCCAGTGACAGGTCTCAGGCTGGCCCAGGCACTGACCAAGTGCTGCCGGTGAAGGTCACAGCTGAAAGACGCTCAGCAGTGTTCCAGATCCCCACAAGACTCCCGTGGAACCAAGCTCTCCTCTGACGCTGTGAGCTCCGGGTTCTCAGCTCAAGGCAGTTGCACCCACTGTGCTGATGTGCATCCTCCCATCCCCGATTTTGACCAGGAGCTGCAGGAGGAAGGTGAGGCACCCTTTGGTCGAAGCTGAGTCAATTCAGCGCCGGTGGCACCAAAGCTCAGCGTGTAACAGAACACACCAGTGGTGTCATTATTTCCAGTCACAAAACACGATTTTTCACAATCAGCGGGGATGGACCTTGGGATATTTTAAACCCTTCTTTTCTGACTGGGGCAGCAGCCAACAAGGCAGATTGCAGCGTGACTTACCCCAAAGTGCCACCCCAGCTCAGCTGGGGAAATGGCAGCTTTGGGCTTTCTTCTTCCTTGCGAGTTTCTTGCTATTTTTCTGTTCTCAAACTTTTACCTAAAGATTGGTAGTCCAGTTCTATCCACATAAAGTTACCTGCTTGGCTATGAAGCACCAAGATCCCACTGCCTACCCACAGATGCTCCACTCCTCGGATGCTCAGCTTTTCCCCATCTCTAAATCTGGGGAAACATACTCCTCCCAGAATTTATTTCTCAACAGGCAAAGCCTCTATTCTTTGCTGCTTTTCAAAATGACCTTTCCCTATCCCGTCACGATTCCCTATCTAAACTATACGGGACAGGCGACTTCTTCTCATTGTCTCTAACATTTGTTGATATAAAATGGATTTCTTATCTCTGATGAAATACACCTCCCCTTTTCTCATCTTTTTTTTTAATTTTTTGCTATTCTTACTCAGTATTTCAGGTGAGCTACAGAAATGAATTTGAGCAGTTTCTTGTCTCAGTCCTTTTCTCCTCCAGGAGCTCGAAGACAGCTTCCTGCACTGCCCAGCCCGCAGGGAGGGAGGCTGCAGGCATCCTTAAGAGCCAGTGAACCTTGCTCCAGCCCAGAGGGACTCAGCCCTCCCCTCCTCTCCTCCAGACCTTGACATCCTTTGCATATATATCCTGACCTCAGGCTCTCTGCATGCCAGGCAGGGGTGTGCTCCCCCGTGACTCTCCCAAGCTCTGGAGGGAGGAGCAGGGACAGTTTGCGGGGAAGAGGCAGAGCAGCAGCGAGGAGAGAGGCAGGAGGATGTCACCACAGCGGCCAGGAGCGAGCGGTGGCTTTATCAGCTGGCTGCTCTGAGCGCACCGAGCCGCCTTGGGAGCAGCCCCGCGGGAGCTGGCAGCTCTCTGCCATGGCCGCTCCCTCCAGCTCATCCCGGAGGCTTGGGAAGCCAGCCCCGCACACATCAGCAGTGGCTCAAGCAGCAGGGGCCTTTCATTCCCAAGAGCTGGGCTGAACCTCCAGGAGTTCACTGTGCCCTCCATGTCAGTGATTCTCTGACTGCTTCCCGGCCTCCCCAGCCCCTCTCTCCACTTTGCCTGCTCCGCACTGGCACCCCAAAGCATTATCCCTTCTCTTCCCTCTGTGTGCCCCCTTTCCCACCCGGCTCCTGCTCCTTCCATCCCCTCGGGCTCACTGGCATGCTGCTGGAGTGGAGGGGACACGGCTGCTGGGTGGATCTGCGAGATACGGTGAGATGAGGAAGCTGGCTGAACTGATGCCCAAGTCTGCAGACTGTCACATTCAGAGCTGCTCTCCTGGAAGTGAGAAAATTTGGTCCCGATAGTAACACTTGGATCGCTGCTTTGCACAGATGTAACTCCTTTCTCCAGCTTCTGTTTTAATACGCGCGTTCCTGCCTATTCCTGGAGATGCAATTCAGTGCCGGATGGAGGGAGCAGCCCAAGACACCGAGTCAGCTTGACTCCGCAGCCAAGGGGCTTCCCATTGTTCTCCCAAAAAGTTGGCCAGATATGGAGATCTTCTACCCCAGAGGGTCATGTCTGGCTCGCAGCGCATCCCGCTCAAAAAAACCCACCCAGCCCTCAACCTCCATTCATTGCATTTCCTGGGAGTGGGAGATCTGGGGACTGAGAGCTCCACATCACGCCCTTGTTTTCTCCCACCTGTACCAGTCCGTGCTACCTGTGCCAGGTGTGCTGGAGGGAGGGGGCAGACGCGATGCCCTTCAACAGCACGTCGCTGCAGCCATGTGTTGTCCTGGCAGCCCCGGCTGGAGCGGGATGGGCGGGACCGGGATCGCGCTGCAGCTGCAGCAGGAGCTGCCTGGCTTTGGGGCTTTCCGATTCACAGCCCTAATGCAACATTAATGGGCTTTGCTGGCGCTGAATATTTATAAACCCAGGAGCAAGTTCCTGCCCATCCACCGAGAAACCGGGGGCTGCAGGGCAGAGAGCAGCACACGGCCTCTGGCTCGCCACGGTGGCCTCGCCAGGGCCCTGCCCACATGCCAGGCAGCGGGACCTGCCCCGTCCACCCACTTGGGAAGAGAAGAAGATGAGGACAGGGAGGACCCAGAGCTGAGCTGTCTGCAACACCTTTCCCTCCCCTTTCAATCCTACATCTCTGCCTAAATTTGTGGAAAACCACACCAGCTCACACAAACCTACCTGCCTCGCCTCTCCTGTCACCTCTCCCCACACCCCTGTGCTGCCATAGCCCTTCCCAAAGCCCGACTCTCCCAACCAGGGTCCCTTGTCCCCATCCTCTGCTCCCCTCAGCATGTCCTCCTCTCCCCACACCCCTGTGCTGCCATAGCCCTTCCCAAAGCCCGACTCTCCCAACCAGGGTCCCTTGTCCCCATCCTCTGCTCCCCTCAGCATCTCCTCCTCTCCCCACTTCCCTGACCAGACACCTCCCTTCCCCAAACCCTGCTCTCCTCAGCTCTCCTTGTCTCAATTTTGACAATTTCCCAGGGCTCCTTGCCACCTTTCTGCACATCCCACATCCTGGAGATGCCACCAGGACCTGGTGGCTGCGTGGCCCTTCCTTCCTCCTGCCAAGTCCCTGTGGCAGCTGAGCCACACAAGCCCTTGATGCAGGCAGGTGGCACCTCACACCAGAGGACTGTGCCCACCAGGGCAGGGAGGAGACCCAGAGGAGACCCCGTCCCAGGCCCCTGCGGCTCTGTTCCACACTGCTGCACACAGCAGTCCACAGTGACTGCTCCAGATAAGCCTTTTTCAGAAGGAAAAGCACACGGAAAAAATGTAATTTTTTTCCCTTTTTACTCCGTTTCAAAGGGATGCTCTGGTTTTTTGTTTTTCTCTTGGAATCTTTTGTGTGGAGACAGAATGAGAAATCGCCCTGCTATGGCTATGTGGCCAGCCAGAGGGAGATGCCAGCCTCCAGGGGACATCACTTTTGGAGTGCGGGGACCTTCTCTCCCACCCAGCCTCCTTGAACCACTCTTCCCAGCGCAGGGCAGGTGGAAAGCCCTCCTTGGGGGAGGAGGGAGAGCCCAGGAAGGCTCTCACCCACCTGGGGCGATGTTGCAGTGAGGAGCACGGTTGGGTTCTGCTCCAGCTCACCTCACCTTGCACCCGGCGCTGCAGCTGTGGGGGTTCAGGGGGGGTCCTGGGGGCCGGGGACATCCCCCCCTCCCCATCCCCACCGCCCGGGGAGTGCCCGGTGGCCCAGGCCACCTCTCGCCTCTCCTGTTTGAGCCGTCAGCTGCAGCAATAAAAGCACCTCCCCTTCCCAGCCCTACATTAAAAGAGCCGGACCTAAAATTAATTTAGCCCTGCTCTTTGTTGTGGACAATACAGAGGGGATATTGTGTGTGGGGAGAGAAAGGCTTTTTGTTTGGGTGAGGAGACAGCGGCGGTCTGTTCTTGCGGACATCTGAAAACAAGGCTGGGAAGAGCGGCCCTTTAAGTTCGGCTGAAGCAAAAACACACAGCCCCATCTCACAATTAAACACAGTATCAAACCGAGAAAGGATCAATTGAGCCTAAAACAGAAAGCTCCCCATGTGACAGATTCCAGAAAGTACGTGATACACCATGCCCAGGGCTAGTACATGCCTGCTGTGTTTCCCAGTACATGATTAATTTGACTCAGGGCAGGAGGCTGCAGGCAAGGGATCTGCAGCACACACTGAAAAGTTTTAACACTTTGAAGACTGGAGGCGCGGCTGAGCGCCGAAGACAAAGGCAGAGGCGGAGGCGGGCGGTGGATGGATGGACCCACGGACAACCGGTGACTCGATTTTCAGCCCGTCGCCAGCACGGGGTGTGCTTCCCGCTGCAGGCCAGCACCAGCATCCCCCAGCCAGCATCCCGCCTCCATCCCCGCGGGGGCTGCTCCCCGTGGCCACGCTCCCAGGGAGGATTTGGGGTTGGGGGTCCACAGGGCAGTCCCTGCGCTGCAGCCTCATCACTTGGGCGTGCGACAGGGATCGCCTGGGGAGGTTTGTTCCCCCTTCCCGGGCTTACAGGTGACCTTGGAGATGCGGGCATTAGAAACAATTAATATATTAGTCGCTTAATTGCTGGAGAGTGCAGATGAAGCCAGCGGGCACTTTCCCCGGGAGGCAAGGGGTGGCGCTGCGACACCAGCAGAGCAGCCTGTCCTGGTGGGGTGCGGGCTGGGGACACTGGGGTGACAACCCCAAAGCTGCCCGTCCCCGCCCTCCACTGGCTGGCCACCGGGGGACTCGCTTTTCTAAGGGCAGGATACGATCTTGGCCAAGGGATGCAGGCTGGCGACACAAGGGTGGCATCCCCAGAGTTGGATGCCCTCTGTCCCCACTGCCCAGCTACTGGGGACACAGCCCTTCCCAACAGCGGGATGTCACCGTGGCTGGGGGCATGGGGGTGGCATCCCCAGAGCTGGGCGCCTTGTCCCCCACTGCCCACCCGTGGGGAGCACAGCCCTCCCTCAGGCAGAGCTCACTGCCCAGCCAAGGTCTGTGCCACCAGCCCTGCACTCCTCGCTGTGCAGGTGGTCCCCGCTGCCAGCCCCCAGGCTGCCACCCTGAGGGCAATGTGGTGCCCACGGAGGCCACAGCCATGGGACCGGGTGGCTGGTGTGCAGCAGCAGGGCTGGCATCGCTGGGCTCAGGCTGCGCGAGCCACCCCTGAAAGCAAACAGAGCCCATGCTGTGACTGCAGTCTCCAGGATGGCTGAACACAGGACTTCACAGCTCTGCTTCTTGCTGCCAGCCTCTTTTCCCAAGCCTGGGAATGGTTTTAGCTTGGGAGTGGCACTCCCCAACCTCAGCCCCAGCTCTGGACCCTGCACACTGCCACAGAGGTGCTGCAGCCCACCACGGGGAGCCCCAGTTTGGGGGTGGAGGAGCCCTGAGATTGCTTCTTCCTGGGGGAACACACCTCACCCGGGGCTGCTCTGTTCCCTGCACACTGAGCCTTAAACCAGCACGACTTTCCAAAAATATCCTTGTCAACAGGGCAATCCAGGCTGTCTCGTGAAGGAAGCAGACCCACAAGCTAGCAGGGAATGAGCCACATAGAGGTTTGGCTCCATCCCCTTTTCAAGCAACTCTCTCATGCTGAAGCTGTTGAGCCGTCCACATGCGGGATGCGGAGCAGGACGGAGCCGGAGAGCAGCAGGGTCAGCCCATCCTTGGGCTGCGCTTCCCCCCATAAAATGCAGATGCTCCTGCCCGCCTCACAGAGGGGCTCCGTTCATTATCCGCTGCAAAGTGCTCCGAGATCCTCGGATCAAAGGTGCCGTCACAGCGTCGAGTCTGATTATTATTGATTATCCGTTCCAAGCCAGGTCCCAAACGAAGCCAGCGAGCCCTGAACGCAGAGGAGCCGAGGGAGGGCCCAGCAATCGACTGGCGATTTTTACTGTGGATGACCCGAGCCAGGGAGCAATTTCTGTTCATCCATCAAGGAAGATCCAGGCGTGAGCAAACAGTCAGGTCATGGGCATTCATTTTATTATTAAATCCTAAAGGGGCCGCGGCTCGTGCAGCTGGATGTAAGTGATCTTCGTGTTAAAAAGACGAGCTTTGAATTTAATTTTGCAGCCAGGCTGATAGACCTGGGGATGACTCAGCCAGAAGAACCAGCCAGGCCTTCTCCTCGGGGAGGAATAGCACAGCCAGGAAAAGTCAGGGGCCAGCTCCCAGCACAGCAGAACCCTCAGGTCCCTCCTGGAGCTCCTGTTGTCCCTACTTTGCTCTCCAGTCCTCGTGCACCTTGCGCCTGGGTGGCTGCCTCCCAGCCCGAGCTCACGTGGAGGGTTATGCCCGTGCTGGGGACAGGCTCTGAGCTGTGCCACCCCAACATGGGCACAGGTGGAGTGAACTGTGACAGTGTTCTGGTGGCGTGAGCCGTCCCTGGAGCAGGAGCGCACACTGCGCCACGTGTGGATTCGCCCGGCATGGCTGTGCGCACACATCACCCACTGCAGAGGTGTGGCACACATCCTGCATGGCTGTGCACATATTCTGCATGGCTGTACACACACTCTGCATGGCTGTACACACACTCTGCATGGCTGTGCATGCATCCTGCATGGCTGTACACACATCCTGCATGGCTGTGCATGCCTCCTGCATGGCTGTGGATGCACCCTGCATGGCTGTACACACACATCACCCGCTGCAGAGGTGTGCCACACACCCTGCACGGCTGTACGCACACCCTGCATGGCTGTGCCTGCATCCTGCATGGCTGTGCACACACATACCCCACCGCAGAGGTGTGCCACACACCCTGCACGGCTGTACGCACACCCTGCATGGCTGTGCACACATATCACCGGCTGGAGAGGTGTGCCACACACTCTGCATGGCTGTACGCACACCCTGCATGGCTGTGCATGCATCCT
>VWPU01017872.1:0-15440 GCA_013398955.1 Callaeas wilsoni | reverse complement strand
GCTGTACACACACATCACCAGCTGCAGAGGTGTGCCACACACCCTGCATGGCTGAGCACACACCCTGCATGGCTGTACACACACCCTGCATGGCTGTGCACACACATCACCAGCTGCAGAGGTGTGCCACACACCCTGCATGGCTGAGCACACACCCTGCATGGCTGTGGCACACTCACCGAACAGCTGTACACACACATCACTCACTGCAGAGGTGTACCACACTCATTGCACACCGGTACCACACACCCTGCACAGCTCTGTCACACTCGCTGCACAGCTGTACTGCACTGACTGCACAGCTGTTCCACATTCACTGCATGGCTGTGTCACACTGTCTGTAGAGCTGTACCACGCTCCCTGCACACCTGCACGCTGCTTTCTGCACCGCCTGCCCGGCCCCATGCATGGCTGCACCACAGTCCCTGCTGTGCCAGGGTCCTGCAGGACCAGCAGGGCCGGAGTCGGCGCGGGGGTGCTGAGGACAGGCAGGATGCTCGTAGAAGCCAACCATGAGGGAATGTTCCTGGAGGGGATGCAAATGCTGCTGCAAATCCCAGGACTGTGGGAGCCGAGTGCCCTCTCCTCATGTCCCCTGGGCTGGCACCAAGCAGGCTCGGGGCAGAGCACATCAGCCGCCTCTAATCCCTGGCGCCCATCCTCGTCCTCCTCCTGCCCCCACAAGACTGGCTCCACTTTCCCCAGCAGGAGCCCAAGGAAAAAAAAGGAAGAGAGAGAGGGAGGGAGGGAAAGAGAAGCTAAAAATCTGTCTTCTTTAATTAATGAGGCAAGCCAGCCTGGAGAGCACGTTTGGGATCGCAGGCCCCCAGCCAGGGGCGAGCCAGCAGCCAGGGCCAGTGACATGGAGGAAGAGAGATGGGGGGAGCGTGGGGGGACACAGGCACGGCTTTTTATACTCTCCTGTTAACTGATCCACGGAGCTTTCCTGGCATCGGTTTCAAAGGTATCCCTTCACTAATCCGCTGGGCTGTTCCAGGATGGCGGTTTTGACCAGCAGGAAGGGGGAAGGGAGGGAGGAGAAACGGTCACAGGCAGACTGCACCT
Source organism: Callaeas wilsoni (assembly GCA_013398955.1). NCBI lineage: Eukaryota > Metazoa > Chordata > Aves > Passeriformes > Callaeidae > Callaeas > Callaeas wilsoni. Next base: position 14,375 of record VWPU01017872.1, on the reverse strand, counting down.
TTTCACAGCCCGCAGGAAAGAAAAGCAGGGGGGAAAAAAAGGAGCAGAGTGTGGTGTGGGGCCGGGGAGGGGGATGCTGGTGCTCGGGAGCTGCACACGCAGCGTCAGGGCCAGCTCTGGGGACAGCTTGCTGCAGCATCCGGGGAGGGAACCAAATGGCACCTTCCAAATATAGCTCCTGCCACGCATCTGCCTGCCGGGCACTGCGGGGATCCCAAACACGCCTTCCCCAGCAGGCTTGCCTTAATATAGGTTGACTCCCTCCCCACTGACCTTCCCCAGGGTGCCATGCAGGAGGGCTCCAGCTCCGGGGTGACTACCCACCCAAATTCCCTGCAGGGCACACCTCCCACCCCAAGGGAAGGCAAGCTGCCAGCTATGCAATGCATGGACACGCTGGGGCCGAGCAGGAGGAAGGTGGCCCTTGGCATTTGTCCCTCAGGAAGGGCCATGTGGGTGCCACTTGGCCATGTGAGGTGGGGGGATGAAGCAGATGCAGCGGTTTTTATATAGAAGCAGCATCTTAGGACCTGATTACTGGGGGGCCAGACACTGCCTACCATTACAAGGGCCAGGGCTCTTCTTTAGTTGTAGTTCTTGCTGCTCTGCTGTTGTTTTAATTTAAAAATGCACTCCCAAAGTGAGCCTGCGTGGGTGCTTGGCCTGCTGTGGGCTGTGGGGATTCTGCAGGCAGATCCAGTCTGCCCCAGCAGCTCCCCAACACCCCGGCATCATTTCCTCTTTCAGTCCCATGAGTTACTGCCCTTCTACTTCAGCATTCTCTCATTCCAGGGCAGCCTCTGCCCGTGATGCTGGAGTGAGCCTGGCTCTGTTGTGGCGGTCACCAGTGGACACCAGCACCCCTGGCCTGCAGGGTGGACACCATGTCAGACACCAGCACTTCCATGGGACAGAGAGCAGACTGCAAGATCAGCAAGAAACACTTTTATAGGGCACCACTGCAGGCAGAAAAGGTGTTTGGTCATTAATGCCATTTTTCAAATTGCAGTTCAGACCTGGGCATGGAGTCACCAGCAGGAAAAAGCTGCTGGTGCTGGCCCAGGGGGTAGGTACCAGATGAATTTGCTTATGAGCTTTTTCTCTAAGTGGTTAAAAAGCTCAGTCTGTGTGACACAGAGAACTGTGCTAAGACAGATCCCACACCACAGCTCTGATTTCCCTGTCAGGCAAAGGCCACTTTGCTAAAGCTCATGTCCTGACGTGTAAGATTTGGGCAGAGTCAGGTAAAAGCCTCAGTCTCCCTGTGACTCTGAGCTGTGCCAGCTCGAAAACCAGATGTGTTCTGCTGTCTAGCACAGCTATCTAAACTAGCCTCAAAATGGCTACAAAACTCCCCTCCAGTACAGGAAAAATGTCAATCCTCCATCCAATAACATTTTTACAGCTTCTTGCTGCCCAACAAACAGTCTTAAATTCCAACATTGTCAGTTTTGCATCATTTTTGAAAAGTTCCCTTTTTGAGTGAAGGACCAAGCTTTTGTGTAAAAAAGAGAAACCAAACCAACCTCTCCTGTACAGCCTAAATGGCACGGTGCCATTTGGTGTTGAGGACTGCTCTGGGCTTTTTTGGTCCCTCCAGACCTGGCCCAGCACATGGACAGTGCTCTTTGAGAGGTGCTGGGAGGTCAGTATAGCTCGTGCACAGTTCCATCTTCCAGGATGGAGTTTGCTCACCCATGCTTATATCTGTTGGAAAGGGGGAAGGGTTACCCCCACACCTATCCTTGCCCAAGGAGAGAGGAAAATCCTCTTTCCTTCTAATCTCAGCCTCTGATGCTCCCTAAATTCTGATGTACCGAGAGGGAAGCTGTGCCCACTCCTGTGCAGAAAGTGCATACAGGAAGATGGTGGGAAAGCAGCTGGGAAGGGGCTGATCACCTGATCCAATTTTACACCAGAGTGTTGGGACAGGTGAAGACCCAGCCCCATGTCCTCCAGACAGGGACGTTTGGGTGGCTGCTGCCTTGGAATGGGAATGCCATGGCAGTAGCCAGCACGTACCCAGCATGAGGACCCGACTGACGTTACACATTACATTCCTCCCTGACCTTTGTCCATGGGCTCATTAAAATAATTGATCCTAGCCATGACAGTCACACAAGGACCCCACACTTGTCACATCACCTCCTGGGTGGCTCCTTCCTTCCCACCGCTCTGGCCAGGCCCAAGTCTCTTTTTTGCCAGACCTTCCCTTGCCCTGTGTTCCCCCGGGGCCACGGCAGAGCCGTGCCCCAAGTGCCCCAGGATCAGCAGCAGGCTGGGTTGGCTCGGGGGGCTGGGGAAGGTGTTTCTCTGCTCCCCACGGGGAGATCCAGCCGGTTGTTTTGCCGGCTTTACTCCGGAGTGTTAATTATTCCAGCCCCAGGTGGCATTGTCCCTCACTATTACACGGTTGACCTGTATCTAATCCGTCATCATCTGAAACCCTCTGCCCCGTCCTGGCATCCCTGTTTGCCCCGAATCCCCCCAGCCTCCGTGTGCTTTATTACTCCTGAATAAACCAAGTTACAGTTTCGGGACAGAATCAAAGAAAAGCTCCTTAATTTCCATCCAGCAAAGCCCGGTGAATCTGGAGCCCCCCGGGGCGGCTGAATCCCGACCAGGCAGGAGCTCAGAGCCCGCAGGCGGTGGTGGAGGGTCCCTGTCACGCTGCCCTCCTTACCCCCGGCTGCGAGCGGAGATGTCTCTCGGCTCAGCCTGTCTTTTGGGCTGCTCCCCACTGCGAGAGCCGCACAAAGGAGCCCTCCCCGCTGGTGTCCAGGCCAGCAGCATCTCCAGCGCATGACTTGTAACCCGCCGAGCTGGTCCTTCACACGCCGTGAATGATAACAGGGAGCTGCAGCCCATTGTCTGCGGCCCTTGCGCCGGTTTGTCAAGTTTGCGGTTGCATTTTAATCCTGACGCCTTTTCAAAGCCCAGCTGCGCATTGTGTGGGCGCAGGAATTCTTGACTTGCAAATCCCCCAGCATTAAATTCAACCTTCTGGGGCTATGGGGATGGTCCGCACAGTGAATGGGGGGCGGGAGGAGGCTCCTTGCCCCCTGCCATGAATAACAAGCAGATGAGAAGCAGCGGAGGACAGCGCAGGGGCCGGGGGAGCCTGGTGCAGCCAAGGTGACAGCAGTGGGGACTCTGAGGCCGGTCCGGTGCTCAGCGGCGGGATTTGTACCCAGACATGGCCAGCTTGCCAGCTCCCCTCACCCCCTCCTGCCACGCTCGGTTTGGTGCCCAGAGCCGTTAAAGACCATATGTGATCCCCAGCAAAGAGGGCTCACGTGTCCCTCCGTGTCACATCACGGGGACAGTCCTCAGCGCCGAGACACAGAGAGGGAAGTGGGAATCAAAGAATCACAGAACGGTTTGGGTGGAAAGGGACCTTAAAGCTCACGTTGTTCCACTCTCTGCCGAGGGCAGGAACGCTTTCCCCTATCCCAGGATGCTCCAAGCCCTGTCCAACCTTGCCTTGAGCACTTCCAGGGATGGGACCACCACAGCTTCTCTGTGCCAGAGCATCACCAGCCTCACAGGGAAGAATTCCTTCCCGAGATCTCATCTAACCCTGCCCTCTGTCAGTTTACAGCCATTCCCCCAAGGATGGGTAAGGGACAGCAAAATCCTGCTGGTGCTGCAGTGCCAGCCAATGGGTCATGCAGGTGGATTCAGCCTTTTCCTGCCTGCCTGGGTCTGCTCCAGGGATTGGGAAGCCATCCTGCAGTCTGGAGGTGTGGAGGTTGGCCAGACCCAGCTGAAACAGACACAGAGTAGGGGTCTGCCCATGCAGGTGGTGTTCCAGCTGTGATGGCCCAGGGGTTCCTGTCCACTCCTATGGTTAATGCCTGCCATCGTCTTGCCCTGCCCGGAGAACAATAGGCATCCAGTGTGCGGGAGAAGGGCCTGCTGCCCCGCTCCCCTACGGACTGGCTGAGCCATCCTCCGGCCAGTCGGGCAAGTTTTCAACGCAGCAGAGTTGGGCTTTTCATTTAAAAAAACCCCACACAACAGAAAAACACACATTTGTCAGCGCTGAAATGTTTCAGGGAGCTGTATCGTTCAGGCAGACTTTTGCCAAAAGCCGGGCAGACTTTTGGTGGCAGCCTGCCCGATTTCCTAACCCTTTGCCTAGCAGGCAGCCTCCAAACCCAGGTTCCCAGGACGCCTCCAGGCTGCCAGGGCTCGCAGCTTCCCGGCCCTGAGCTTGGCGGGAGGCGCGGGCAGCGGAACAGCCTCTCCCTGCTCTGGTGGGAGGACATCGACTCCAGGCACCGCTTTGCACAGGACCCTGCACTGCAGGAATCCCACGCCTCACCCCACGGCTCTTGTCTCTTCCGTGACGTCTCTTGTCTGCTGGAAGCGGCCCCAGCAGCCCTCTGGAGCTGGGGCAGCGCGGGAAGTGTCAACTGACAGCTCTGCTTTGTTTCAGGGGGAAAAAAGAGTAACACAATCCCTTCTCATCTTCTCTGGTGGCCTCACTTAACTTCTCAGTGCCTCGGTTTGCCAGGTTCTGGGATCGTAAAGCCCTGTAAAAGACGTGGAGATCCTGGCACTTGGGGGAGGAAGGTAAGAATTAAAACAGGAGGAGCAACCACCTCCCGGCCCAGCACCGTCCTTTCCCCTCCTCTTTGCACGTTATCAAGTGCGTGTGATTGCTCTGCACATCTTCACCTCCCAGGACCCCTTTCTATGCTCTCCCTTTCCTGTTTTCCTTCTCTCCAAGGCCCAGAATGCTGCAGCCATCCCTGCCTCTCCCAGGCTTCCCTCCCCTGCTTCCCTGCCTGCTCTGCTCTGTGCAAGGGCTCAGACAGACAAGGTGACTGTCCTCAATTCTTCCTTCGTGCCTCTGAGCTGTCTTAACCATGGGGAGAGCCCCTTGTTCTGGGCACAGACCACAGTCAGGCTCAGCAAAGCCTGGGATTGGGGACCATTCAATGGGAACCTGGAAAATGCAGGAATATGAATCCTGCAGAAGTAGAAAAAGTGTTTAGGTTCCCCAGGACACCAGCCAGGAAGCAAGACCCTGAGCCCAGCCATTTTGTCTCAGCAAGGAGCTGGCCACTGTCTGCTGGCCACGCAGGACTTGGAGTGACGTCTGTCCCGGGAGCATCGCTCTCCGCTCAGCAGAACTCCCCACACCAACCAGAGAGAGAATTATCCCTTGCTTGTTTGCCCTGGTTTGTTTTTAACAAAACTGTGCTGCTGGCTGTTTATCACTTCATTTTCCTCCAGGAGATGAGGCAAGCGAAGGAGATCAGCCAGAATAAAACACGACCTTTATGGGCTGTGCTGTGGGCTTGGACTTTCCACCTACCGCCTGTTTGTACCAATGGGGTCTGAGCTGAGCAGATGCCAGGTGCCATGTTTGGTGCTGGCAGAGGAGCAGCATATGTAGCTCTGAGCTCGGGCCCACGGGATACTCCCCAGCGTGTGCTCATGACACCCACCCAGAGAGTTTTTGTGCCACAGCTCAAGTCACTTCCTCACACCCAGCAAATTCCTCCTCCTGGTGCCCGTCCCCCCACGGTGAATCGCAGCAGAGGAGGGCTGAGTGCTTGTGAGGGAACACTGCACACAAGGCACCATTTCTGGGTTGCTGTGAAGACCCAGGCGTGCAGGGACTCATCCCTGGCCTTGCTCAGTCCCCAGCTGGGCCAATGTGTGCGACATTCCTTAGGCCTCCCTGGGGATCTGAGGGGCTTTGCTCCCTGGACGTGCCCAGCGCGTGGAGGCAGAGTCTGCACCGAGACACAGCAAAGCACAGCCATGTGAAAGATGCTCCAGTCGGGGTGTCCACAACACCCAGCCCATTCCTGCCTCTCCTCTCACAGCTCTCCAGCCCAGCCTGAGACCTGCCCCTGGCTCAGGTGGACCTGACTGGCTTCCATCCAGGTACTCACCAGTGGGAGCTCTAAGCACAGCTCAGGTCTTTGCTACTGGGAATTGTTTGGAGCAGACTGGCCAGCTCACGCAGCTCTCCAGCCATGCCCTGTGTGCTCCCCAGACCACCACACACTGACCAGCCTTCCCGTGGGCTCCTCCTGTGTCAGACGGGTGTGTACAGCCAAGCCCCTCCCCATCTGGGCTGGGGGAGACAACTTTGTCATGAGGGGCCTATGGGGGTAGAAGCGATGTCCTAAGGGGAGGCTGAGAAAGACAAAGCCTTCACCACAAAATGTCTCTGTCCACCCAACACTGAGTGCCAAGTGGGCTACTGGTTCCTACGGGGTCCTGCTGAGCCTCCTGGGGGTCCTGCCCCTCCTGCTCGGAGATTCACATCCAGTGCTCCCACAACATCCTCCTCATCCTCATCTGAACTCCGCCTGGCTCTCCTTCCCTTTTCTCAGGGAGAGAGTGAGGCTCTCTCTGGTGTCATTGCTACTGCCTCCAGTCCCAAAATGCTCTGTCCAGTGACCCCGTGGGCCTGTTATCCTTTGGAAGCACAGTGTGCCCAGCACATGTCTTCCAAACAGTCCTCAGTGGGGTTGGGGGTTGCCTCTGTCCTGGCTTTTGTGGTGCTCACATACAAACTGAACATTCATTGTATTTACCACAGACTCTAGCTGTGAAAAGAGCTCTTCTGACCTGTTTTTGAACAAAATCCAAACTGTTCTTACCCGTGCATGGCATCCTGAGTTTTGAAGGTATTTACCGAGTAGCAGTGAGCTCAGAGACGTGATGATGGACCAGGGAGAGGGTGTCCTGGTAGGGATCTCTCCAAGGGAAGATGGGAAAAGACCCCACTCTTAACAGCCATCTGCCAAGTGTCCTGGTGGCTTCTGGGCCACTAAAGATCTTCTTGCTTCTGAGACACAGCCCCAAAGGGCAGCTGTGGGACCTGAGTGAATGGGGACAGTGAAGGTCACAGTTTTGAGCTCTTTTGAGAACAAAGCCTTTTTCAATGATATGTCTCATCTTCTGCCTCCATTTTGAAGGTCCAGGGCTTCAAAATCCCCCACTTAAAACACAAAGAAAGGTGTCTTTCACCCTCACCAGTCCCCCAGGCACAGTTAGATCAAGTGGAGTTTGGTCACCACTAAAGAATTCCCCTTCCAGACACAAGAGAGCCTTAGGGCACACACAGGGAAGCAGCAGGGCATGAGGCAAGGCAGCACTGGGAAGGCAACCAGCTCCCTGGAGGCATTTAGGGACATCCTGGGAGAGCAGCGGGGATGGGAGCTAGCCTGGAAGCCTGCCCCACAGCCTGCCTCTCTCCTCCCTCAGCCGAGTCCCCGGCAGGTAGTGACAGAAACCAAGCAGGTTTGTTCGCAGTGACATTTTGGAGGATGCCTCCCAAAGATGAGTCAGGCTGTGCCTGCTGCAGAAAAACAGTGATGCAGTGTCTTGTGGGACAGCTTTAGTGGCTGTGGAGGAGGCAGGCTCACCTGAGCCAGCCTCACTACGCTGGTCCTTGGGAAATGCCGACCACAGATACAGCCACTGGTTCTCTCAAGAGCATCCCGAACACCCTTCCTTTTTTTCCAGTCATTAACGCTCTTGGAAACTTCCGCAGCAGCTAGAACTGAGGTGTCCCTTCAGCGAGGTGCCCGCCCAGAGGTGTCTCACGTACCTCTCTGCCTGAAGTATTCCCACCTCGTCCCGTCCCTGTTGCTAAGGTGCTCAGCTTAGCAGCGCCTGCTGCTGACACAAGACCCTGGATACTGCCTATCACATTTCCCGTGAGCAGCAGCGAGCAATGAAAACAGAGATCAGAGAGCCGAGGAGAGGAGCTCAGCCTGCTAATTACAGTGGGAAAGCAACATTCAGCACCTGCTGCTGGCAGTTCCGTGCTTCTGCCAGGGGCTGTACGGCAAAACAGGTTTGGTTGGTGGTGAGACGGGGCAGCAACACAGGATCCAGTAGGGCCAGGAGCGATGGGGGGAAAGCTGGTGTTACAGGGAAGGAATAAGACAAACTGGTGGGGTTAGGATGGTTACATCCATGATGCACTGATCCAGAACTACCCCTCCAGACGGACCGGGTCTGTGGAGAGGCAAGTTGTCATGATCATCACCCTTCTGTCGGCTCTGTTCTCGTCTCTGTGCAAATCACAATGTTTTCTTCGTCCCGCCGCTCTGCCAGGGTGATTTGTGTCAGCAGGGTCTCTGGCCAAGGTGATTGCAGCAGCCTATTTTTGGGAGCGCCCTTGAGAGCTGCAAGCCAGGAAGGTGGAGCCCAGCTGTTCGCGGTGTCCGTGCCCCGGGGAGGCACCAACACCTGCAGTCCCTGCTGGCTGCTCTCCAGTGCCTCGCTAATTGCGCCCGGGCCCTTCAATAATGCAGCGGCCGAGTGCTGAAGGGGCTGCCCGCTGGCTCTCCTGGTCCTGGGGAGGGGATGGAATTGCTCAGCTGGGGGCCACTTCAGGCTGCAGGAGATGGCAACGTCTCCTTTTAGGTCCTGGGGTTTTGGCTCCAAAGGTGCTTTCTGACTCAGCTTGGTTGCTGGATGCCTGCTGACTCCCTGGGACTTTGATTTGGCTCTGAAAATCAGCAATAGGCTCATAGATCCCCCTTGTTTTGAGGCCATTTTAGGCACGGACAAAGATTTAAGGGATAGGTCTGCACTCAAATGTATGAGAATCCTATTCTGAGCATCATATTTATTTATCTCATCTTACAACTCCAGTTTACATCCCACTGTGGTGCTGTCCACCCCCAAAGCTGCCCCAGTTCACCTGAACATGGCAGGGATCCATCTGAGGAGCTGTTCCGAGGCCTCCCTTGACCACCCTTGCCCAGAGAAGCTGTGGCTGCCCCATCCCTGGAAGTGTCCAAGGCCAGGTTGGATGGGGCTGAGAGCAACCTGGGCTAGTGGAAGGTGTCCCTGCGCATGGCACGAGGTTGAAATGAGATGGTTTTTAAGATCCTTTCCAACCCAAACTGTTCTATGATCTGTTGACCTGCAACACCACGAAATGAAAGCAGAGACCTGTCTGGAAGCACATTTTGCACCCCACAGCTTTCCATTCCAGACCTGCCCATTCAGTGAACACCAGCAGCCCTTCCTGGAGGGGTGTCACCCTGCAGGACCCAGGATAACGGTGACACGTGGGCTTCCACTTTGTTCTATGTGTTGTTTCACCTCAGGGTCTACAATTCGCCTCGCACGAGAACGGTGGCACTGCCAGCCAAAGGCCTGTCCTGCCCAGGCCGTGTCTCCAGCAGCAGCTGGAGGGGAAGGATCTCTCCTATACGTCCTTCCCTGGGGTGTAAGAAGACAACAAACACATTGTACTTCCCACAGCACTTTCCCAGTCTCTCTCTGGTGTTCCTGATCCAGATGCTGTCTGCAGAGTGCGTGCTTTTCCATGGGTTCCTTTTCCACGATCTTGCATCCACACTAATGCTTTGCTGCCCCTTTATTAAGGAGTTCCAGAGCACCACAGCACGTTCCTCGAAAAATTGCTTCCATCCATCTGCTTCAACTCACTGCCTTTGCCTCATGCCCCTGCTTCTCAGCTGGGAGGGAGAGTGAGCAATCCCTGCTCGCATTCCCTATGCTGCTCATCTTTTCCTGGATTTCTCAGGCACCCCGCAGGTGTCTCTTCCTGCTCCGCCTGTTCATGAGAGGTAGCTGCAGTTCACTGGTGTGGATGAGAAATGCTGTGGCTCGCAGTAAAGCTGGAGTCTTGCGATACCCTCCAAATATTGCTGAATTTATCTTTCCGGCACACCTGCCAAGCTAAGAAATCCCGTTACCCCTATTCCAGTGAGGAACAGCATGGCCAGGTAGCAAACACTCCCCTGATGCAAAACGAGGAGCTGGAAACCAGGTGCTGAGCCTGCATGTCCTTGTTCCCACCCGAGAGGTGCTTTGCTTAGCAAACCAGCTAAAGCAAGCTTAACTAAGCACCTGGCTTAACTCAGCACCCAACCAGCTGACCGAAATCTTGTCATTACAGTGACCAACCCACCAACGCTGTGTTTTGATCTCCTGGAGTTGTCATCCAGCTCGGATGCCAGGAAAAACTAGCTGGAGAGACATCGCTTTTCCCAGACAAAGGGAAGGAGGGGAGGGAGCAGCTGAGCCAGTGGAACTGTTTGTGCAGCCATAATCACACCGTAAAGCACGGCAACAGCACCTGGAAAACAGCCCTTGTGCGAGCCTGGCAAAGAGGCCCTGGTGACCAGAACGGTTCAGTGTGGAGCTGCCTTTTTGGGGTACTCACCCCCCCGAATGGTGGGTACTCACACGCGGGCTGCCCACAGGGGCAACGCTTTCATCCTTTTTGGCCAGGGAAGAATTGCTCCCTCCAGGTTTTAACTTCACATCTGTTTGCCTTCATTAATTTTTTTTCTTTTTTTTTTTAAATAGAGAGGAAGGCCAGTGTTTTTTGGCAGTTTGAAAGGGTCCCACCCAATGGAAACGGAAGGGAACAGAGAATGGGGAAGGCCGGGAGGGAAGGTGTTCCAGCCTTGCCTGGAGCATCCACTGCTCCCTGCCCCATGACTGTGCCCTCCAGCTGTGCCACCTTCCTCTGCCCGTGTTTCCCTTGCTTCCCTTGCTGGTCAGCTTCCTCTGACCCCTCTGTAGGGTCAGAAGCACCATCGATGTTGGGGTACAGCAGAGGCATTTGGAGCTCAGCTCCGGGGCACTGGAGTGCCAAAGACAAGAGTGGAAGAGTGCAGGGTCAGACCCCATAACCCACCTGAGCCAGGCCATGCACCCCCACGCTGTGTGTGCTCCAGGTGGGTACTGGGGCACATAGGGATGCTCAAATCTGTCACCAGGGGAGAAATTGCCATCCCCGATATTCAAAGATGCTCGAGTGCCGTTCTGGGAGACACAAGCAGGGTCTGGGAAGAGCCCATGAGCTGAAGCAGTGGGAGAGACGAGCCAGACTTTGCCTCTCTCTCAGCTCTGTCCCCCACACACTGCAAATGAGAGCTGCAAAGACCTCTGTTCTCCGGGCTGGCCTCTCCCCCTCGGTGCTCCTGCTCCCACTCTCAGCAGCTCAGCCCTGCATCCAGGTTTACATATAAATAAAGAGTGAGTGTGAAATCCACCCTGGGGTCTCTCCTGACTCCCACTTGGCTCCCTAATTGGAAAGTCTGCCAGCAGGAGATACTGCAATGAGCTAAGGCAGAAACAAACTCCCTTTATCCCAGGCAGAGATGACGACTGGGGTTAGGTCCTAGTCCAAATCACTGGCTGGGAAGGACACAGAGCAAGTTTGCACATGCTCTGGTTCTCCATCAGGCTCTGGGAGCTTCAGCACTGCTGTGCCTGGAGGGAAGGGGCAGGGAAGGGATGTATCAGAGAGGATCCCGCAGCAGCTCGTCCCTCTGGCAAGGGCTGGACTAGCACTTTGCAATCCCTGACCACTTGATGCCAACAAGAAGGGACATTGGGACTGGGAGGTGATCTCTGAGCAGCACCGGGTAGGTGTATTGCTCAAACACCTGCATCTTCAAACAAAGACACCTGATTCTCAGGTGCCCCCATTTGCTCAGCTCCCATCCAAACACTGCTGACCTACATGGACCCCCTCTCCTTGTGGTTATTCTGCCTAAAGGAATCGGGAGTCAGACTCTTCGCCTCCTTCCTGTAAGGGAAAACTGACCCTCACGCCTTGTGACCTCTATTTCTGCACTCCAAGCCCTGTATTGCAGGTGTTTCTCCCCACCTTCGATGGAGGCAAAGTGCCCACACCTCACCAAGTGTGGCACCTCAAACACTCCTATCAACAGCCAAGAGCACTGGGAAAGGCAGCTCGGAAACCTCCTCCACCAAACCCCCATTGATTTTTTTGCTGTCTCCTCTCGTTTTTGGAGGCCCTGGAGGCACAAACATTGCCTCCAGTACGGCTGCTTCAAAAGCAACAATGATTTCAGTACAAGCAGATCAGTGTTCCAGAGCTTTGTGTTTTTGGAGAAAATAGCACAGATCTTGTCTCTAACACTGCTCTCGGTGTCCAGGGGGTGTTTTCCACAGTGGGATGCCATGTTCACCCCGGGATCAGGGGTTAGGTGGTGCACAGGTTCATTTCCTTTGGGTCTTTTTTTTTCCAGTCTCGATGAGCTTTCCAGATGAGCAGACAGGAAAGAAGCCCCAGGGAGAGAAGAGGAACAAGGTGAGGTCAGACACCAAGTTGAACCAAGGATGGAGTCCAACCAGGTACCCTGAGCTGCTGAGCACCGTTGTTGTGCAGAACCAATCTACTCCCATGAAGGGCAGACGCTTCGCCTCTGAAAGCTGATCAGAAATTCTGACTTATGTAGGACCCAAATAACTGGGAATTCAAACGTCTTCAAACAGAAATTTCCATTTCTGACCAGTTCTCTAAAGCGAAAACAAACTTGACGTACGAAACACCATTTTATTGCTCACGTTGTCTGTGTGAATTCAAACATCTACTGATGAAACAAATGCTTTATGCCAAAACAACACCAAAATTAGTAAGCTCGCTGCTTTAATCATGATGTTTGGAGTGAGAGCCAAGGTGGTGCAGACTCACAGACATCTCCTATACACATAAGCATTGCTTCTGTGGCCCTTGGAGAGTTTCTCATGGCCATTTCCGTGATTCTCCCTCTGAGACCAGGCAGACACTTGCAAAGGCACCGTTATGGCCGTACCCTTTTGCTGGTGAGATCCTGCCAGCTGAGTGCTGCAGACTCTTCCTTTTACTAATCCTACCTCCTGGAGGCTCTTAGCAACTAATCTGGATTACCTATTTCTACTGTTCCGTGGCAAAGGAAACATCATTGTTTCAAGTCCTGTGGGCTCACTCCGAGGCAGTGGCTCATGGGAACATCCCCTTGTCTTCCTAATTTGATTTAGGTTGCTCCTTTGCCAAGACCCTTCAAGTCTCACGTGGATTTAAGTGGGCCATTGCATGGGCTCCAAACACACTCTCTAGCTGGGGACATTATCCTGCTGCAGCAAACACTCAGACCTGGGCTTGCAGCAGGAGGATTATCACTATTTAGCAGTGGCTTGTTAACAGATGCCTAAGGAAATACAGACAGCACAATGCTGACCACAGCATGGAGCTGGAAACACCTTCCTGGCCTGATGTAGGCAGGAGTTTCCTATTTCAGAGCATCCCTTGTCAGGTTTTAACCAGCCCATGTCACTGCAGGTCAGAGCATTCAGACAAACAAAGTCCAGCTGACTTCCCCAAACGCTGGAGCAAGCCTTTGGCTCCAGTCACCCCAGAAACAACCAGCTGGAGTCAGGACTTCCAGAGCTTTGCAAGCCAAATGGGCCCAAGCTTGTGCATATAAAAGCCCCAGGGTCTGCCAGTCTTGGAGCTATTTTCCCAGCCCTCCTCCAGATCCGTGCCTGTGACTGTCATTTGTGAGGTGGGATGTGCAGCCCTGCCCACAGCGCTCCAGGCGAGGTCATGGTGACACCCCCCGCCTGCCTAACGCCTTTGTGAGACTCCTGACATCCTTCTCTGCAGTCTCTCCCATGAAGTCTCTTATTTTTATTCACCTTTCTGGTCACTGCTGGGCTCTCAAGCAGAGGTCCTCACTGGGTTGTCACAAAATGACCCAGTTGCTGGGAGGTGGCAGCCAATTCAGGAGCCGTCAGTGCAGGGAGTGGCTCTAGAGAGGCTCAGGATGGGCTCTGCCTCTGCAACACGATCTGCCCCGGGCTGTGCCGAGCTCAGCTGTGTGATCCAGGCCCACGGTGCCTCTCTCTCTCCGGTCAGCCTGGACACCCCACTGAACCTGACCCTCACAAGTTCTGAGCAAATTAATAGGACACGGTCTCACTCCAGACATCTCCCTACGCTCCCTCACGTGGATCGTCTTTGGTGCACACGAGCCTTTTCACAGATGCCACTGAGTTTCATGTAGGAGGATTATTCCCGGGAAATCTCATTTCTCACTTCTACTCACACATCCTGGTGGCCCCTTCTAAGGACAGCAAAAGCCCCAGCCCAAGAGCCTTCCCAAAGAGCTCAGATGAGTGAGGCAGCTCTTTTAGCCCAATTGCGTTGAGCCGGTGTAAAAATTCGTTCCACAAACTGCTCTGGGGACGGAGCAGCCTGGCTTGGTGGCCAGGGGTGACCTGCTCCAGAAGGAAGGATGCTGGCAGCTGTACCTAAAGTCTTCAGCTTGTTCGCTCACCCGGGAAAGACAAAGGCTTCAGCTTGTCCCCAGCAGCAGCATCATCCTGGTCATGGTGCCAGGATGCCATGGAGTCTCACAGAGTTCCCAGGAAAACCAGTTCAGGTGGGCTTGCGATGTTTGCAAGAGTTCAAAGCTCGTTGCCACAAAAGCTTGTCCCTCTGCCTGCAGACCCATTCCTCCCTTCGCAGGCACCCTCCAGCCACCACTGCTTCATATGTGGCTGCAGAAATAGTGAGCTCCTTGCCTATCCTGGTGAGCTCCTTGCCTATATTAATACGC
>VWPU01017870.1:0-17715 GCA_013398955.1 Callaeas wilsoni | reverse complement strand
AAAATCCTAAGGCATCAAGAGTACATTGATTTATTAGTGCGTAAGGGGAGACTGAATTGAGAACGAGGAGCGGGTAGAAAGAGAGTGCATGTGGAATTGGAAGAAGAACGTGCCCGTGGTGTGAAAGATTTTAGCCACATGGCAGGGCGGGCAGAGCCGGGGCCTGGCCGGCTGTACAGACCCGTGTGTGGGGAGAGGGCATGGCGCTGGCAGCGAGAGCGCTGGAGCAGCTGGGCCTGGCATCGCCCTTACTGCCTGGAGAGGGCAGGGGCACCCCGGGGACACGGGCACCGTGAGGCAGCCACTGCGGTGATGCAACCCATCCCCGAGAAGCCGCCGGAGCCCCAGAGGGACTTTGGTTTCTTTGTGAAGGGCCAGGCACCCTGGAATGGGATTGCCCAGAGAGAGGGGCCAAGAAGGGCCGGAGGGACCAGGAGGAGCCATAAGGGGCTGAGAGGGGGTGACAGGAGAGTTTCTTCCAGCTGCAGGTGTGTGGAAAATCAGGCTATGAAAAGCCAGTGTCCATAAAGGAGACAGGAGTCCTGCAGCTTTATTCCAATAAAGGGAGAGACGCCACTGGGGTGCAGGTCCCACGGGGTTTTCTCTCTCTCTCTCCCTATCTCTCTCTATCTCTCCCTTGGAGGACACAGCCTCCTTTTATCCTAAACTCCCGGCCTCATGTTGCTCTCTTCCTTTCCCCATTGGCCGAGGTACTAGGAGGGTACAGCCTTCCTGAACCGCCTACCACATATCCCCCCTTGAACCTGTCATTTTACCCCAAAGTTCAGAAACTCAAGCTTGTGCACACCCACGTGTCTGTTCCAGGAGTGAAGCTGTCTGGGCTCTCCAACAAACCTGCTGCTTGAAGTTAGTAGAGACATTAACACCCATCCCTTCACGCATAGAATTGTTTGTAAAGACATTAGCACACATCTTCCCTTATCAAAGAGAAAAAACATGAGAAATGGATCGTTAAGGGCATCAGGATGTCCTGTTCTACCGGGGACTCACCACACTGGGAACTCTTGATAACATGCAGAGTGGGTCTGAAACGAGATGTGTGTGGAGCCTCTCTGTCTGCTTTGAATTTTAGGCCAAATGGGTGACAATTGTCCAAGTCTTCTTTTGATAAGTGTGAAAGATGAGAAGGGGCGTTTTATTCAACCACTAGTGGTGAATGTGTGAGATGGTTTTGAAATGCATGAGTTTCTGTTTGCTCCTAGTTGTGATTGTGGTTTGCTAGGAGGGGATTTGATGGCTCAGTCGGGAATGTGAGTTAGTGCTGTAAGGGGTGGTGGGGAGGCTAGCGCTGTTGTGCTGATAAAGCTTATGCTAAAGCGAACCCAGAGGTGTGGGCAGTCCCGGTGGAATGTGGAAAACTGGACATGCAGCCTCTCCAGATTACTCTGAGATAACCTGGACAATTGGTATCTAAAAAGCAATACCCTCTTTCAAGGGAAGGAAGGAAGGAAGGGCTTACAGCCTGTTGCTTAGTCCCTGTTACAGGCGGATCTTATGTCTCCCTAAAACACTCCTATGCTGCCAGTTATGGTCCAGGACCCAAGAATAATAAATATGACTATTAACACTCCATGGTCCCAGGTCCTTAAATCATCTTGAAACAGGTTCCCTCCTCACACTGCTACTCTTCAGTACTTGATTTAAAAGATGCTTACTGGGGATGCCCACTTACAGAGCATAGTAAACAGTATTTTGCCTTTGAGTGGGAACAAGAGGAAGAAGGGAAAATAGTAAAGACATGAATGGTCCTTCTGCAGGGATACGCAGAAGCACTGGCCTTACTTATGCAAGATAGTAAAGGAATTTACTCCATCCCTAGGAATTAGGTTACTGCTGAATGTGAAGGACTTGCTGCTGTCGGGAGAATGGGAGGAGGTGATGGGGGAAGCCGTTGTGATTTTCTGGCTGGAGAGGGGCTTGAAGTGTCTGAAGGGAAGGTAAAGAGGATGAAGAGAAAGATTGAATGTTTGGGGCGTACTTTGACTGAAGGTTTTGTGGTGTGTTAGCCCAGAGAGAGTCCAGGGAATCTTGGAGGTGCCATTGCCCAGGACTGAAGGGGAGCTGTGACAATTTTTAAGATTAATAGGGTATTGCAGGACCTGGACTACTCTGTGACTTTTTAAGTCCAGATATCCCAAATGTTGTGGTATGGACACGAGAAAGACAGCAAAACTTTAGCCAGACTCAGAAGAGGAATTTGAATTGTATGTGCATGTTAAACAGGGCTGTGCCAAAGAAATTCTAGTACTAAAATGTTTCACACGCTGGCGAGGGGGTGGCCCCAGTGTTTGCTCTAAGGTCACTGAGGCTCTGTTGTCTGCACAATTGTACAGCCACGACTTTGATGGTAACCGGTGGCAGGATTGTTAAAGTCTGGCATCAAGTTCTAAATGGATGACCAGCACTAGATTGTTACAGTATGAAACCTGTTTAATGCAACAGGAGGATTTAGAATTCAGAAGCGGGGAAGGTTTTAACTGGTCCCGAGGAAGGAGCCTTAAAGGAGGCTCTTGCCTGTATCCAGGTAACAGATCTCCAGACCCGAGCTAGGGAATATTTACAGGATATCCCTTGGCCAAATAGGGAAAGGTGTTTATTGATGGATCTTCAAGAGTAATAGGACAAAAACGAGTTACTGGATATGCTGCAGTAAAAAGAAGGGAATTGCAAGAAGAGGGGAAGCTACCATGCACATGGTCAGCACAGACCGCAGAATTGCATGCCTTAAGAAAAGCCTGCAAATTGTATCAAGGAAAGGTGGTGAATATATTTACAGGTTCAAAGTATGCATGTGGGGTGGCACATGCGTTTGGAAAACTGGGAGAAGAGAGGTCTGTTAACCTGCAGAGGAAAACCGTTCTCTAAGGAGAGCTCAATTACTCGCCTGTTGGAGGTGGTGAATTTACCAAAAGGGATAGAAATAATACATTTTAGAGGACATCAGGCAGGGTACTCAGTAGAGACAATAGGTAATCAGCTGGCCAATGGAAATGTTCAGAAAGCAGCACTTCTGCCAGAGATCTCCGCGATCCTCCCTTTGCTCCCTGTGGCTCAGCCCTTGCCGAAGGCGGGGGGGAAAGAGGGGGGGAGCGACGGGACTGGGAGGGATCCCGTCTTTTCCACCAGAGGAATTGGAGATACTCAGAAGCGGTGGGACAGAAGAAAGAGGGGAGAATTGATTTACAAAGACAGTAAACAGTGGATGCCAGCAGCTTTCACCCTGCAAATATCAAAACAACTCCATGGGGAAAATCATTTGGGCTCTGGAAGAGTGGAAGATTGGCAGAGACCTTCCTCAAGATGTTCTGCCTTTTTGTTTTAGCAAAACGAGCTGTTAAGGGCTGCCTGGCTAAAGCTGATAGCCAGACTACAAAGGAGGCTGCAGGGCGGGGGAGTGACCTTGGGCTATCCGTCCTTTCCAAGGATGCCGGGTGTATTTTGCTGAGATGCCCCGGACAGAGGGCTTAAATATCTTCTGGCAGTGGTATGCCGGCTGGCAGGGTGACCAGAGGCGTTTCTGGTCACACCAGCAACTATTGCATCAGTTATTAAAGTACTTTTGGAACAAACAATTTTAGGATATGGGCTTGTGGAGGCAGTGGACTGGGCTGGAGGAACTCATTTTACAGGGGGATCCTTCAAGGGATTATGGCTGCTTTGAGAATTCAGTGGGATCTCCATACCCCCTGGCACCCTGAGAATTCAGGTCAAGTAGAAAGGATGAATGAACAAATAAAGAAACACCTTTAAAGATGGTGACAGAAACTAAGATGCCATGGGCACGGCTTTTGCCATTAGCTGTGACAAAAATAAGAGCCAAACCTCGAGGAAATAATTCCCCTTTGAATTAATTTTCAATGCGGCAGGGAGAGGGAGGATGTGTACTAATGTCTTTACAAACAATTCTATGGGAGGAAGTACGAGCGTTAACTTCTCTACCAACTTCTAAGAGCAGGTTTGTTGGAGAGCCCAGACAGCTTGACTCCTGGAACAGACACGTGGGTGTGCACAAGCTTGAGTTCCTGAACTTTANACTCCTGGAACAGACACGTGGGTGTGCACAAGCTTGAGTTTCTGAACTTTGGGGTAAAATGACAGGTTCGAGGTGGGATATGGGGTAGGCAGTTTGGGAAGGCTGTACCCTCCTAGTACCTCAGCCAGTGGGGAAAGGAAGAGAGCAACATGAGGCCGGGAGTTTAGGATAAAAGGAGGCTGTGTCCTCCAGGATCCTGAGAGAGAAAAAACCCCCCGGGATGTGCGCCCCAGTGGCCTCTCTCCCTTTATTCGAATAAAGTCGCAGGACTCCTGTCTCCTTTATGGACACCGGCTTATTCATAGCCTGATTTTCTGTACAATTGGGAACTCTTCATGGATGGGAACAGCTTTGTTAAAAATGGAATCCGAAAAGCTGAAAATGTGGTCATAAGTCAGCACAAGGTAATAGAGGCCAAAGCTCTGACCCCCAACATTTTGGCTCAGAAAGCAGAAGTAATTGCATTTGACAAGAGCATTGTGTCTCTCAGAGGATAAGACTGTAATTATATGGACTGACGCGAAATTTACTTTTGGAGGGGTCCACATGAACCCATGTGGAAAGAGAGGGAGCTATGAACTTCTCAGAGATCTCCTCTGAAACAAATAATACAGAGGTTGTTAGAAGGGGGGCAGCTACCTCGAAAGGTAGCAATAATGCATCGTAAAGCTCATCAGTTCAGAGACACTCCAGTAAATACTGGAAACAGCCTGGCTGACAAATTGGCCAAGGAGGCTTCCAGTGGGGACATCCCATTGTTCTCACCTAAGAAATACCGGGATTTGGACAAGGAGGCTGCTGATTATCAGACTGAAGATGAGAAACTGGCAAAATTGTTAGATGCTGAAAAGAGTCCTGAAGGATGGTGAATTACACTGAGCAAACACATAATAATTCCCCAACACCTTATGAGGAAAATGGCAGAGAAAGAACAGGAGGTTGCTCACTGGGGAATACGGTCTATGGCAGAAGTACTGAAACCTCAAGTTTCGAGCATATGCATGACTGGTATTATAAAAGCATTGTTAAAAAGTGCCAAACCTATGTAAAGAAGAAGACACATTAAATTAGGCAGCCTACACTTGGGACTGTGTCTAGAAAGGAAATTGTCCAGGAGATTATTGGCAAATAGACTTTGCAGAACTTCCTCCACAAAACGAGTACTGGTAGATACTTTTTCAGCACGGCCAGAAGCTTTTCCTTGTCGCACCACCAAAGCTGGCAAGGTGGTAAAAATTTTGTTCAAAGAAATTATACCGAGGTCTGGACTGCCAGTGGAAATGTCATCAGACAGAGGTTCACACTTCATTGCTGAAATAGGGCAAAGGCCAAATAAAACAGTACGGGTGAAGTGAGACTTGCACACTCTATGGAGAGCTAAGTGGAGCAGGAAAGTAGAAAGAATGAATCAAAGCTTAACAGTAACATTGTGACCCAGGAATGCCGACCTACTTTAGAAAAATGACAGATTGTGCTTTATTCCTGGTTTCCCTCAGCTGTAATTCTCACAGCTTCCCTAATCTTGATCCGGCAGTGGTAGAGTATTTCTACACATGGGCTTTGTGTATAATGTGATTATCTGCTGAATGGGAGCTGCTCCATTACAATTAGATGAGTGAAGATGCAGATCTTAACACTTGAGCCGTGTTTCTCATTTATTACTTTTCACACTCTTTGGTGTTTTGGAGGGGGCTGAGGGTGGTGTTTATGTGTTTACAAATCCAATAACAATCCTCATTAAGAGTTGCAAAACATGAAGCCATTTTGATCCCAGGCAGATGGCAACTAAATGAAGTTTAATTAAAGAATGAGAGCTTTGATTCAAATAATTTTAAAAAAATATAGTGCACCGAGATGCTAGAGAACAGCATAAACAGCATCTGTGCTTTTATTCAGAAGCCTGAATGCATTTTTGAGGAATCCCTTTGCAATGCTTTCCAGAGCAATCCCAGGTTGTGGGATGCAGCTCCGTGGGCAGCACTGCCAGAGGGTGCCTCCAGGATCCTCCTTCCCCTGACACTAGGGAAAGGCTGGGAAAGTAATAATGCAGTCAAGAGCGAGGTCTTGCTTCCTTCTTTGGGTAGATTTTTTTTTTAAAATTTGTTTATTTATATTTTTGAAGAGTTCAGCTGTTGCCACAGTAAGACTTTGTGTGAGCTGCAACCAAGGAAGGTAGGAAGGAAGGAAGGAAGGAGGGAAGTAGAAAGATACCACCACCTGTCGATCCAATGATGAGACTTAATTGTTGCAATTTTTTTGTCTGTTGGTCAAAGCAATGGTCACAGTCTTGATCATCAGCAGTGGGAGAAAGGCTGCAAAACACAAAGTTCCATGGGTTAATATGGATCATGCGCAGTCCTCTGGTGGAAGGTCTCAGAAATTTCTCTAGGGATCTTTGAGGATCTTTGGTATTTCCTACAAACCAATTCTTGTTTTGGACTTTGTAACAGTACTTCATATCTCAGGCCTTTTTTTTCCTTACTTTCAATTGATTGACAACAAAAATTGTCTTCATTCAAGAAACAATGATACTGAACACCACCCTGCATGGTGATAGAGTGTACTACTGTGCCATTTACCTCTGCACCTAATTTTATGAACAATTCTTTTCCATCTTTTTCCCAGCTCACTTGCAATTTACCAGAATTAAAATTTGGAATCTGAATAAAATCACACTTCAATTTCAAAATAAATTTGCCAATAATCACCTGGTAAATTCCCTTGTTTTACTAGCTCTGGAGGTGGCTTCCTTCCTTGGAATTATTTTGCAAACAAATCACATATTTTTCAACAACTGATCCATTAATTTGTGTCATTTTTGTGCTTGCTATATTCCTTTGCAAACTAATCACCATATTCTGTATTTCCTAATGTGTTTCCTGATGTTTTAGTTCTGTTACCTTAAACATTAATTGTGGAGGTACAATTACCTGCCGATATGAGGTTACCAATCACCTGCTGCCATTTTCTTTAGACACTAATGATGTGCCTGTCCTGATTACTACAATTTAGCCAGACATTCCAGTTTTTGCTAGTTATTAGCACAAGGATACCTTTTTCAGCAACCTCTTTAGCTGTTTTGTCAGCTAATTGATTCCCTGTACTAACTGGGGAGTCTCCAAACTGATGGGCTTTACAGTGCATCACAGCTTTTGGCTTTTGTGCACTCTGTCGTAGATGACTAATTTCTTCTCTGCACTTAACAGGAGACCTCTGTGCCGATAACAATTCCCTTTCCTTCCTCATGGTTTCATGGGTGTGTATTATTCAAAAAACACATTTTAAATCAGTCCATATGTTTACCCCTTTTCCTTCAGTGATTTCTAGGTAAGGTCATTAAATCTACTTTTTGTGCTGATGTTTTATAAGACAAAGCCCAGGTTTCTGTGACCTGGGTTCAGGTTCCCAC
The DNA here is from genome assembly GCA_013398955.1 of Callaeas wilsoni. Classification (NCBI taxonomy): domain Eukaryota; kingdom Metazoa; phylum Chordata; class Aves; order Passeriformes; family Callaeidae; genus Callaeas; species Callaeas wilsoni. The sequence goes on along the minus strand of VWPU01017870.1, from coordinate 10,252 downwards.
TGCATACCCAGCTGCCCATCTTCCATATCCTATCTTGCTGCTCTGACCAGTGTGCAGGTCCAGTTCTGGGTCTTGCACAGGATCACTCTTGAGATCACGTTTGCTACAACACACTTGTTCAATGGTTACTAGGCAGTCATGCTACAAAGGTCTCTGGGCTTCTTATGAAGCCTGGAGAAACACGGCTGGGTTCAAAGCAGCGGTGTCCTGGGGTGGTTTTCTATTCCCTGATCATGGGCTCTATGCCCAGAAATGGTTGCTGTAGCTTTAACGTGGGACTGTGGGAGGGAGCCTTGGGGGTCTTGCACCGGATTTTTCAGAGCCTCTCTCTTGGGTGTTGTGGTGCAGTACGGACAGTGGTTATTTGGTTGCTTAGCTAGCCTGGTTTTTTGTTAGCTTAGGCAAGAAGTTTTTTCCTTTCCCTGGCCCTGGAGACTGTGGCAGCAATCCTTCAGCGGCCTTTGTTTTTCCCTTGAACTGTTTGGCTTGGTTTTGGTCCGAGATCAGAATCAGTGAATCGACAGGAGATGAATCGTAACAGGGACCGGCAGGGAGCCGAGCGGCCATTCCGTCCCGGCCCCAGACCTCGGAAAAGCCGACTCAGCGAAAGAAAGGACCCTAAATCCATCAGCTTCATCTGCTGTTAAGAGGAGACCAACATCAGAGATTCACCAGGTTCCCATCTGGTTTTTCCCAAGCTGCTGAGTGAACCTTTCATTTTTTTCTTCCCTGAGACAAAAGCTGTTGCCTTTTTTTCCCCCCTCCTCCCTGCCACATGGTCGGCCGTTGTTTTTTTTCTTTCCCATGCCATGTGGGCACTTTGTTTGTCAATAAGCAGTTGTGTCTTTTTCACTTTCATACACTAATATTCATTTCTTATTGGTGGGAAGGGATTGCTGAAACCCTTTTCTTTAGAGGAAACACTTATTCTGGAGTGGTTTTGTCCTAAATTTGTCTCTAAACCGAGACAAGTGGTTACTGTAAGTTCAACACTGTTCTGCTCTGGTAGGGCAACTTGATATTTCAGCATTCTGCTGGTGATACCCAATGTCCTCCTTTTTCATTCCAAACCAGCTATTACCATATGGGGTAGATACATGATAGTCTTTTGTCACAATATCAACTTTCACGCTTCCTGGGTTAAAAGCTGTGCAGCTACCACTGCTGTCAAGCATCCAGGTCATCCTTTACTCACATTGTCCAATTGTTTGGAAAAGTACCGCACAGGCTGCCTGCATGACCCCAAATCCTGTGCCAGTACCCCAGTGCCAGGTGCCTCCATTCGTGCACAAATAACCAGATGGTTTGGTTTAAGTGTGGGAGTCCCAATGTAGGGTTTGGCATTAAGGCTCTTTTAGGGCTTCAAAGGCCCTCTGACACTCGGGAAGAACCCATACCAAGTATTTTTCAGTGGAGGGCCATACAAAGGTTTTGCCAGTACACCGTATCTGGCGATCATGACTGACCCACCATCCGGCCATACCTAAGAAGGCTTTCAGTCCTTGGCTCTGGAGTCTGGCAAATAACTTCTTTTCAGTTGCTTCCCAAGCTTCTTTTTTCCTGCGAGATCTCTAAGATATATTATTGCTTCTTTGCCTACTTGTGCCATTTCCTTGGACAGTCTGTATCAAGATTGTCCTAGCAAATTTAACAGACTTACAGTGGCATCAAGGCACTTAACTTTCAGTCTTGGTTGCTGGCAGAATATCATCTACACGAAGTAATAAAGTTTTGTCCAGGTTTTCTTTTTCCAGCTTTCCAATTTTTTTCCCCAATTGATTGTCAAAAATAGTGGGGCTCTTTTGAAACCCTGGGGTAGCACAATCTATGTTAGCTGCACCTTCCACCCCATGTTTGGATTCTCCCACTCAAAAGGAAACAACTACTAACTGTCTGAGTCAAGAGGTATTATAGAAAAAGGCATCCTTAAGATCAGGCGCTGTGAACCATTCCTATTTCCTTTTCAGTGCTGTCAGGAGTGTGTACAGATTAGCTACTACTAGGTAAGTATCAGGTACTTTTTTATTAATGGCCCTTAAATCTTGTACCAATCTATATTCCCCATTTTGCTTTTTAACTGGTATTATGAGTGTGTTATATTAAAATTTTTTCTATATCCCTCCCTTGCCTCCCACTTAATAGAACATTATTTTTGGTTTACCAGTCTANGTAATATCGGTGTGTTATATTCTGTTTCACACTCTTTCAATAACCTGTATTTTAAAATTTTTTCTATATCCCTCTGTTGCCTCCCACTTAATAGAATACAGTTGTTGGTTTACCAGTCTACCTTCAGGTTTGAGAGTAATCCTCACCGGTTTGGCCACTTTTGATCGTCCAGGCATCTCAGTTGCCTATATCAACAGGGTTACAGCATTCTCTACCTCCTCTGGGATTTCTTCCAACTCTTTTGATTTGAGAATTTATATTTCCCTATCCCAGAAAGTTATTTGAACATCCAGTTTTCCCAATAATTCTCTTTCCAGCAAGAGGATTGGGAATTTGGGCACATACAAATTGGTGTGTCCCCCACTTTTTTCTTAATTTAAATAAATTAAGAATTAATTTTAAAAAAAGCCTGTTCTCTTTCCTCCCTGTCACACCCACAACACTTACAGATTCCAAGCTAAGTTTTCCTCTGCACATATTCAGTACCGAATAAGTTGCTCCTGTAATGATTAAAAATTCACTTTTTCATTCCCCAGCAATAGTTTAACCAATTATTACAAAGCAAATTGCTGATGTTTACTTCAGCCAATTATTACACTACCCACTCAATTGTTTCTGAGTGAGGGGGAGTCCTACTGCATTCCTTTTGCCATTTGGATGATTTCTTAGAGTGAAAAACAAGTTGACGTAAGGAACTTCATCCCACTTGTTCTCCCTTCTACAAAACAACATTAATTGCAATTTAATGTGCCATTTTCCAGCCATTTTTCTTGATCCTCCTAAGTATATATTGGCCACTAATGGTTACAATATTTAATCATTTTTGACTTAAGTAATTCACCTGCTGCTTCTGTCCAATGCTTCAATAAGCATTTCATTGGCAAGGTTTTAGGAATCTGATTGTTATCACTTGTCTTGGGGTGATTCTATGACAATACTGTATTCCCCATCGCCTGCTTGATCTCTAGAATGCAGTTTGTACCTTTAAACTGCAAAGGGAGAGAGAAGCTGGGGGAACTCTGCTTGACCTTGCAGTTAGACGTTTACATACTTTTTTGCTCCAGGCTGGCAGTTTCTGCCAGTTAGGAGGGGAGAGGAGAGAGTTTCCTCTCTAGCTTTTTGCCTTTTAGCTGAAAGGGACTGAGATCTGCCTCAGTGGCTTCTGTTCCTTTTTGGACGGTTTTTGGTTTGCTTCTTCATCCAAGACCAGCTCATCATCTCCGGGACGCTCAGCAGGACTCTCCGGGGGGCCGCGGGACCCTGCCTGGCTTAGGAGTGTGGGAGCAGCTAAGTTTTACAGACAGAAGGGACTATATAAAATCCACCAGCCTCCTCCTGGGACAGGAGAGGGTTTCAATATCCTTTTCTGCCCCGTGCCTGCGGGGGACTCTGTTAAATACACAGGGTTTTTTACTTTTATTTGAGAAATTATTTTCCCAAACCCGGGGTGGGAGGGGCTGCTGGGACCTGCTGCCTGCCAGGCAGAAGAGACAGAGATGCCCTTTTTAGGTTGTTTCCTCTTATATTTGTGTCCAAACCAGCACATCAGTCAAATCACCAATGATCTTAAACATACTCGTAATATCCACACTAAGTTTCTTAGCCGTGCTATGTTCAAAATAGCAAGTAATACACAAACACCAACAAATATTAAACAATACTCAGACAAAGATATTAAACAATACACAGACACTGACAGAAACATAGGCATATGAATTTTCAACTTAGCAACTCTGATTGTCCAATCCGGCAATAGCTTTTGTTTATAACACCAAGGCTTTCCACTTGGGTACTCTACTTAGTCCAACTCTGCACAGCTTTTGTCATGTCAGACAGGCAGACTGGGGGACTCTACCCCTCCCTTTTCAGAATAGCAAAATGTCTTTTCTTACGAATTCCAGGGGATGTCGACAAGAGCCTTTTGGATCAGAGATCGATGGGTGTCCCTGAGAATTCCTTGGTGCTGGCTGGAACCAGCCAGGTTCCTAAGTCCTCTGGTCTCTCTTAACGAGGACCCATCTGGGCTGCCAAGAAACTGTCACCAAATGGAGTGAAAGAAATTTATCCAACACCAATCTGATGTGAATAAGCAGACACTTTATTTCGGCACCAGGAACACGGTGGATAAGTCTCCAAAAGTGTTTGGCTTAGTAGACAAAACATATCCATTTTATATACTTTTTCTGATGAATCATTGTTACATAAGGTCTTTTACATGCTAGGTATAGTATTCCTGCTCTTAAATTTAACCTTTACAATTATTGGTTTCGCTAGTTGTATAACTTCATTAATATTCCTACCCTACAACAATGATTGTTCATCTCTACTGAGCTGTACATTGGAATCCCTGATATTCAGATTTAGATGGGAAGGATAGGGGGTTTGCAAGCAGCATTACTGGTATGCATGACAGTCTCCACAGTGTCTTAAACAAAATGTAGGAACTCCAGTATCTTCTTAGTGAAATTTCTATGGTTGCATATTTTAAACAGCACTCCTAACATTCTGATACCTTATACTTCACAATTTTCTACTTTCTTTTATATGATTAAATCTCTTATTTTATGAGAATATTTATAACATTGTTGTCCTGTCTGCTGCCTAGAACCCTCTGCAGGGCTCTCTGAGCCTGGTGGTGGCTGGCACGTCTCCTGCTCTGCCAGCTTGTGCACAACCCTTTCGGCTTTCATTTTAGAGTCACTTGGTCCCTGGCTGGTGTGGCTGGAGAAAAGGTTGTGAAGCACAAACTGCTGCAGCTGTGTCTGTACAAGCCTGCAATGGCAGCAACTGTTCAGAGACATGGATAATTACTCAGCAGCCATGAATGATTTTAATGTCCCTGTTAACTGGTATGCTCTTTGAAAATCTGGCAAATTTGTGTGGTGAGATGCTTCAAAGTGCCAACTTCTTTTGTGCTTGGAGAAGATGCGCTTAGGGCTCCCCATGACCGATTGCTAATGCCCACAATTTTGGATAGCATGTTAAGTTGAGGGGTTTTATTTGTGAACTTTGGAAAAATGTGTATTTACTGTCACTGTAACCCTCTGGCACAAAAGGTGAATTATTTTTAAATGCTTTCCTCTTCTTTTAGAAGAGTTACAGTACACGAGCCAGTGCAGAATTCCTGCCTGCTCTGTAGACATTGTTATAAAAAATGTTGGTGATAGAAGGTTCTTGATCACTTGATCTCTGTGTGAGGGGACGGGGAACCAAGACATTCTAGTAAATATTCCTTCCTAAACTCCCCAGAACATGATTAACTGAGGGCAAAGCAATAAATAAGAGGAGAAAACAGTGCCTATGTTTTTACTAGCCAAATATTTGCACTGCCCTTGTGTTCATCAGCCTTATTATGTGCACCATGTTCAAAGTAAAAATACAGAATGCCCTTATTTACTATTTAACAGATTAAAAAAAACATAGTGAAGGCACATTGCAGAGAAATCTAGACAACTGGAGCAAAGGAAAATGGGTTAAAAAAAAAAAGGAAAAAATGTGGATCACTATAGTCTTTTTCCAGTCTGTTATCACTGCTGTGCTATGACACAAAGATCATGTTGCTGTTCCTGGGCTGAATTGGAGCTACACTGGCTTGGGAGTTGTTATTAAAAAATAATTTGAGAGAAGGTGACAGACAACACAGAGAATAGAAATTTTCAGTTCCCTATGAAGCTGCAAAATAGAGCTTAAAGACTAAATAGCAAAATAGATAAAAGAATGTAAAAGCAGACACAGGATGATAAATGTAGCTGGAACCAGTGGAGAAACAGATAATGAGGAATATAGTGGCTTTTGTGGCAAAGCCAACAAGCAAGAAGCAACAACACATGCCCTAAGGTTCAAGGCAAGGTTGTTGACAATATTGGTGGCACTCAGTGAGCCCGACCAGCAGAGACCCCTTTAGATGGATCCTCTAGGACCATAAAAGGACTTCCAGAAGGAGGCAGATGCATGCAAACAAGTTCTAGGAAAAGAGATGTTTATGTATTAGCTAGGAAGCACACTGTAATATATATACATGGACATGATGGAATAAATACGTTATTGTAAAGTTTAAAGACTCAACTGATTAGAGGAGATACCTCCAGGTATGTTCATCAGGCTGAGAATAAAGAATACCTGCTTTCTAATGCTTCAAATTGTGTTAGAAAGTTTGTTTCCTAGCTGATTTTGGTATCAAAGGAAAGAGATTATATCTACATATAAAAGGAACAGTGCACAGCAGGGAACTATGAACCCTGTTCTCTGAGGGTCTGATAGATTTGTTCATAGCTTCCTGACTCTGCAGTCTAGCTGCTGCACAAAATATAAGAGACAATATAATTCTGTGTTATTATTTATCTGCGAGGTCGGGGCTTCTTCCCTCCTCTCCCTCTGTGCTTCTCCTCTCTTCACAAGTCATATATGTGAATCCTGGAACTAAACCACTTAGAGAAAGAAATGGCAAAACACCAAGTTAAAGCTGGCTAACTGAGGCACATGGCCTGTACTGGACAAAGATATGGCAGTATTGGGGCAGAAGAACAGGGATTGGATTGGAATCTCCCATGGATGAAGATCTTGCTGAGGTGTTGATGTTTTCCTGCTGAGAAATGCAGGTCGAAGGTGTTCAATATAAGGCTGGTTGGTTTCTAGTTTCCCTCACCCCTTCACAAATTTTTAAGGACTGCAATAATTTCAACAGCCATATGCTAGGGTTTTCCGATTCTCAGATGTTACATGGAGGTTGTCAAGGATGTTTATATTTACCCATAGACACTTCAAGGGCAAATTGACTGAAATACCCTAAGCTACACTTAGCTTGAGGTGTAACTTCTTCCATACAGTAAAGCAAAGCCTTCTGATCAAGACAACCTGGCTCTTCTGAGCGCTGGAGAATAATGCATGTTTCTGGGAGTGAAACAGAGTAATTCCCCAAACTAATGAGTAAGTAAATAAAATAGATATAATATATTGCTCTCAATTTCTTTCCACAAGAGGACTATGAAATTGAAATGGAATTTCTCTTTTATTAATGATGATAAAAATAAATCTGAATTCAATTCCTCTCTGTTTTTGGTTTTACAGTCAGGCTCCCTTGTTTAGAAGAAACCTTTTTTGTGTCTTCTAGTTATGTGAAAACCTCATTCAATCTGTTGTTGGAGCCCAGCTGGTTAACTAGTAGAAGTAGAAAGGCAAAGTGATACTAAACACTGTAAAGCAAGGAATTTAGATCAAAATATTTTCTTCCAGAAGGCTTCTTCTTGAATTTTAACTCTAGAAAGAATACTAAGATTAATTAGCCAGATGTTTTATATATATAATACTTGGCTCAAGAATTTGACAGTAAAACTCCATGGAGGCTGTGTATTACACTGAACATCTTTTCTAGAAGGAAGTTCCTGAATTTCCAGGCTCTGAACTGATGGAGCAATTGTTATGGTCCATTGTAATATAGTACAGTTGTTAATTACTCCAGCTGCTAAAAACATGTAAGTTACTTCTAGTCTGAACATTGATTTACAGCATACAGCAAATATCTCTGATAGATTTAGAAGTGTTAATAAACTATTTTTTCAGTTAGTCATCTTGTAATCATGCTGGATAAACACTATTCCACATAAAGTGTGACTTACCTCTATGACTTCAGTTAACTCAACTTTATCCAGCCTCATAGCTCATGTGGCTGGAGACGATAGAGTGTTGGGAGGAAAGGGTTAAAACGGTAAGGTTTGGTGAGGAGGAGAGAATGTTTCCATCAAAGTGATTTTGCAACTAGGAATGCCAGAAATGTTGGTGTGAGAAAACTCCATTTATTATGCTTAATGTTGTTCATCCTCTGCTTTGTCAAAGACCCTTTTGTTCTAGCGAGCCAGGCAGCTAGCACCCACAGGCCCCTCCTCACCTTCCCCTCCCCTTCCTCCCTCCCCCACTGTCTGCTAGAATGAACTAAACCACAAGGTGTTAATAGAGAGGTAATGAAATAAATCTACTCTTTGCATTTCAGCTGTGGTTTGATGGTTATCCTTGGTTATTTGTATGTGTTGATTCACATAGAGGGATACAGAAGAGTGGGAAGAATCCTGACCTGGAGAAATACCAAATTTCCCCTCTTCTGAGGATCCATGTCATAGGAAGCAGCTGGCACACATGACTCCCAAAATGAATCATGATGCGATGTTGTGTAATCAAAGGACATCTTCTCTGCCCCCAGAACAATCCATGCCCGCAGGTCTGGACAGTCTGGACACAGCCCCTGAATGATGTCCTGGCAGTGAGCTTCCATTTCCTAGACAAATAAACTCCTCCAGTCTTCCAGAAGGATTTGCTTGAGTAACTTTTGAGCAGGGTGTACTTATGACATGTAAATCTGTATGAAATGGTCAGTACTGGCTGTCTGTGCAGTAAGGAGCGACTGGAAGATGGCAGTGTGAAGATGTGGTGGAGCATGAAGTTATGGATGCCTTCCACTGAAAACGCAATCTAAACAGCAAAGAGAACTGACAAATTGATACAGTAAATTGTTGTATCTGCTCAGAAAGATTCAGTGTCCTTTGTGCTGAAGTTCTTCACCAGTGGTTACACCTTTCCCTGAACAGTCTGCAAAAAGGAACCATCCAAGTACTGCAGGGTGACACCTACTGGTTTGGGTTAAGGTGGTGAGGTGATTTTTAATCTTTTGGGGGTTTTGAAGTGTTTTGGTGGTTGGGGTTTGGGATTTTGTTTTTCTAGGCTGCTGCAGAACGCTTCTGCCTCTCACAGTGTAAATGATGAGGACAGTTATGTCCAGCTGAACAGTGGCAAGGAACCACAAGAGCCATGGTATCTCGAATCACTCAGATCACTTGTTCAGGGTACTCTGGACAGAGTTTGTAGCTGGCTATTTGTTTTGCACGAGTCCACAGCCTCCAGTGATACAGGAATGGCCAAACCATATCCTGCAAGGCCCTTTCCCAGCCTCGAGCTCTATTCCCCAGATGGATTTCTTGCTATTCATTACAACTGAGAGGAAGCTGAATGATTCCATTTCTTTACAAATGAGATTTACTTACAGATGTAGTGTTTGGTGGTTACTCTTGACCAGCTCTAAAACACACTGTGAACATTTTGAAAATACATCAGCAGTTTTGGGAGTCTACACGCTGTAAATAAAATGTTTTTTATGAAAAGGATAGTTTGATTTAAAATCCCTTGGTTTTAATTGCAGTACTTTTGATTGGGATCAAATTTTGAAATGCAGCACTTTCCTTTGAATGGAAAACTTTCCATCCACATTTATGACATTAAACCTAAATTCAAAGGAAAGGAATAGTGATGACAGACAAAACATTTGACCTCTTTTAGCCGGGATAAAAAATGTCATAGATAGCATCCATTATGCTTAACGTCTTTGAAAATGAAATAAAAAACGGCTTTGCTATGAAGTTCTGCATTAACCCAAAGCAGGGCTTTCTGCTGGTGGAGGCTGTTGCTGCCATCGTTGGTTCTGGAGACCAGTGTAAAAAGTCACAGCTCTGTTTGTTCATTAAATCTTGAGTTTCGACACATTCCTTAGGCTGATAGTAAAAGGCTACAGTTCTCTTCGTCCATTAAATCTTGGGTCTCGACACATTCCTTAGGTCAGGAAAGTGCATAGAAAGAAGATATTGTTCAAGGCTTAATCTCAAACATCCTGTGAGGCAAACAATGTTACATGACAATTTATGAAGTTTACATGGAATCTTCATCCCCACGACCATCACGAGGCAAAGACCCCCTAGCAACACCTCGCGCAGACGCAGTGTACACAAGAAGAGCTACAAAATAAACCGGGAAGAGAAGAGTATAAAACCAGAAACTTTCCGGAGAGAAGGTGCCTGCCGTTGGTGGAGCAGAGACTCCCCGGCCGCCCAGCGCCGTTTTGCTTGCTACCGCTTGCTTAATAAACTAATTCGATCTAATTGACTTTGCCTCCGCCAATTATTTGGGGCTAACTTATAACAACCAGTTCTGGGTGTTCAGCGATCTGTACGAACAGGGGCGTGCGGTGCGGCCCCGGAAGCCTCCTCGCAGGCCGCGGGCAGGGTGCGCCTGGCAGAGCCCCGGCCCAAGCACGGCCCGGCCC